>JADQWA010000241.1:2500-13234 GCA_018344505.1 Nebria ingens riversi
TCAAATCAAAATATACTGACTACGTAAAAGAAAGTTTAACAAATTGGTGTAAAACAAGGTTGCGTATTGTCGTCCTGGCTATTTAATATATACATGGCTGTATTATTACGCTGGGCATTATGTGGCGGGAGTGACGATGGTGTAACTGTTGGTGGTATGGCTGTTCTTGCTGTAGCTTATGCAGATAATCTCGTGTTTTTTTTGTGTGAATCAGAAAACAACTGAATATAAGTGAATAAGGAAAGAATATGTATCTTGAATTGAATGTAAGTAAATCAAAAGTTATGGTGTTCGAAAAGAATGAATTTAGGGACAGTGTGTCGTAGATGGACAACTTCGACCAGAGCAAGTGAAACAGTTTGTTTCTTTAGGTTGTTTATTCTCTAACGATGAAAAGGATGATGGCAAGATTGAGAGAAGAATGTCTGCTGGTTGTAAGATGATAGGGGCTTTAGGAATGTTTGCAAGGTATTTTAACATTTTTAAAGGTGCAAGGTATGCGTGTACAATGGTGCATCTGCGTGTACCATCGTTGATGTATGGAAGTGAATGTTGGGTTTGGCAAACCAAGCATAAAAAGTGCGTGACTGCTGGGGAAATGAAAATTTTAAGAGGTATTTGACATCAAAGAGAAACAAAAAGAGAAATACGCGAGTGTATGAGCAGTGCGATATAGTAAAAAATGTTGCACTTACTATAAGCCTCCACTCTCTCTATAGCTGCCACCACTATGTGAGATGCACGTGGACATGTTATTTCAAAGCGCCGGGGTTCTTCTCCTGAGGGATCGGGTGTTATTAAGTGAAATGAAACAACCATGTAAACCAACCAAATTTAATGAGACAAAGGCAGTGAAATGGAACATAATACAAAGAAATTACTTACATGATAATAATAATATCGCCCACTACCCGCAATAAGTCGTCTTTCTGTTTTCAGACCTTACTGCTTGCTCTCTGCGAGCCGGCTCCTCTCTTTTTTCATCGTTTTTCATCCTCTACTCAAAATGAAGGGAAGCTTTCCTTGAAGGGGCGAGAGCGACCACTTACTGGGCGTTTTTGTATGTCGGTAATGTTATCCACGAAAAACGCGTATGTATGTATGTATAGGCGAATTCACATAAGAAGAACATTTTTGTGGCAGAATCATCACTACACTCCATATGATTATATGTAAAAAGTGTATGATTCATGCCACAAAAATGTTCTTATGTGAATTCGACTATATGTATATGTATACATTGTCGCTCTCACTTAAAGCATAAGCGCTATCGTATATTTTTTGATATGCTATGAGATGCTATAATACACAAACAAAATAATTAATAAAAATATTAACCGTTAATCGTATAGTACATTATTTTAATACCAAATAATATGCAAAAAAGAAAATGTAAAAATCTTTATTAATAACGCTGTATCAGAGTTTTATTCTCCTTTCAAATGTTTTATCCCACTGTGCGCCGGTAGATCAATGCTTTTTTTACCACTAAAGTATCCGTTAAATTTGGAAAATATTTATGGTGAATAGATCTTTATATTTAGCAAAGTAAAGCGGCTTTACCTATATAATTATTTTAATATATCCTATATTATCAATCGTAAGAGTGAGATTTTACATTACCACAACTAATATTTAAATCACCTAGTAAACAAATTAAAATGTATTCGTTATTTCTACTGTTCGATCAAAATGTCCCATAATACGGCAATTAAAACAACCAGATAAATTATAATAAATATGAAATATATGCATTGCAGAAACAGAACGAAAGAGAATATTTCGATAGAAACAATCATTGGTAGTATAATTAAAATTATGAAAATAACAATGATATAGTAATCGACCTAATATATCAACCGTCACATATTAATCAAAACAGCGCATAAGCCGAAAAAAAAGTTTAGTTTGAGTTATTTTAAACATTATTAGGTATTTTCATTATTATATTACGGCTTTCATTTATAACCAGAATAAACTTTAAATAAATCAAAAAATAATAATTTTAGGTAGATTTTTTTTGGAAGAATCAACATTTAAAAAATATATATTTTAGGGGCCCAATATCTCCTGAAGTACGGCGCTGATTAGACTTAAAATACTAATGGTTTCTATCAGGCACTTATACAATATATGTGTCAAATTTGGTTGAAATCAAATCCGCATCTTCAGAGGAGAAGAGACGACAATTTTTGGTCTTACGACTACCAAGCGAGTGAACCAACATGTTCCCAAGTATATGATATATCGTATTTACATTTTCGGAATCAGGGCGATGTTACAGACAAACTACTTTACGACGATGGGATTAAAAAATAATTGTTTGGTGAAACTTTCCTATAAGCTATAAGGAATAACCGTTAGAAATAGTAAAAAATATCGAATGAAGTTTTACACACTTGTGTATTTTAATCTTCTTCGAAAAGTGACATTGAAATTATAGTTAAACGTCTTCTATCTTTTGTTAAATTATGATCATGTTACTTTACGAGGACTTTTCGGGATTTACTAACTGCATTTATAAAGTTGTACCCCATTTTTATATTGTGACTATAGTCTGTAAAATCTGCAATCAACTGACAACTTCGTTTATGTGCTCGTATACTTACTTTGCTGTGTCCTCTATGGTAAAATTTAATACATATTCGCGTGACACGTAGATTTTTTTCTCTTCTTTAAAAATGTATTAGAATTTCCATTGTTTTTTATTAAATAAAATAATATTTCATTTCCTTTTTGCTTTCAAATTAATATTACATTTTTTCTTTTCTCTCTGTTAAAATCATTGTTGCGTCTATATTTCTTGTTGTTTTACGCCTTAAAAAAGAGATAATACATAAGGCCCTTATATCTTATCTCTTCCTAATTGAACCATTCTCGTTCCATTATCGGAACAATGGTCACATTACTGAAAAAATCCAATTCAAAATCAGATGAATCAGCAAATACTAACACGTCCTGAGAGCCCATTCATATGTATATTAACAACTTGCTTGTAAAGTAAATATGCCACGAAAACTGATTGAAAATGCTCATAGCGATTTTGATTTTCTAGTCAACATTTAGCTAGACACGTTCACGGTAAGATTCTATCGTAAAATAAATATTTACTTTATTGACAGTCCGTAACACGTATATGCATATATTTTTTATTTAATCATAATCACAGACATTCATCTATTTATTTTCAATATATGTGCACAATAAATGTGTTTAATTACGTCATAAGATATTGTGGAATATCATTTCAGTGTAATACAAAACAATATATTTCCAAATACATTTTTCTCTAAGACTAATATCTCTGTCTATAGTTTTTAATATATATATATATATATATATATATATATATATATATATATATATATATATATATATATATATATATACATATATTATATATATATATATATATATATATATATATATATATATATATATATATATATATATATTAAAAACTATAGACAGAGATATTAGTCTTAGAGAAAAATGTATTTGGAAATATATTGTTTTGTATACACTGAAATGATATTCCACAATATCTTATGACGTAATTAAACACATTTATTGTGCACATATATTTCCAAATACATTTTTCTCTAAGACTAATATCTCTGTCTATAGTTTTTAATAATATATATTAATATATATATATATATATATATATATATTATATATATATATATATATATATATATATATATATATATATATATATATATATATATATATATATATATATATATATATATATATATATATATATATACATATATATATATATATATATATATATATATATATATATATATATATATATATACCTATATATATATATATATATATATATATATATATATATATATATATTAAAAACTATAGACAGAGATATTAGTCTTAGAGAAAAATGTATTTGGAAATATATTGTTTTGTATTACACTGAAATGATATTCCACAATATCTTATGACGTAATTAAACACATTTATTGTGCACATATATTGACAAGATATTGAAAATAAATAGATGAATGTCTGTGATTATGATTAAATAAAAAATATATGCATATACGTGTTATATATATATATATATATATATATATATATATTATATATATATACATATATATATATATATATATATATATATATATATATATATATATATATATATATATATATATATATATATACGAGGGTGGTCTGAAAAGTTTCCGACCTCAACATGAAGATAGCAGCACTCGTAAATAAAAGCTAGGGAATTTCGTTGTTCATCTGTTGACTGTTACTCACCAAAGTTTCAGCCATTTTGGACGCGCAGTTGTTATGTAACAGTCGTTTGAGTGAGTTTTTATGAAAATGGACAAAATCGAGTATCGAGCTGTCATCAAATATTTGTTTTGAAAGGCAATTACGCCTGCGCAAATCAAAGATGAGTTGGATTCTGTGTAGGGGGACTCTGCACCATCATTTACCACAGTGAAATTTTGGGCAGCTGAATTTAAACGTGGCGTAAGAGCTTGGGAGACGATGAACGTTCGGGACGTCCAAAAACTTCAACTACCGACGAAAACATCGCCAAAGTTCACGAAATGGTGCTAGACGACCGCCGAATTAAAGTGAGAGAGATAGCAGAGGTTATGAACATGTCAAAAGAACGTGTTTGGTCACATATTAAATCAACATTTAGACATGAGAAAGCTGTCCGCGCGTTGGGTGCCGCGTTTGCTCACGTTAGACCAAAAACGTGTCTCACACCTCAGCGGTGACCATCCGCCTTACTCACCAGATCTAGCCCCAAGCGACTTCTTTTTGTTCCCTCATCTAAAAATTGCGCTCGGAGGACAGAGATTTTCGTCAAATGAAGAGGCAATCACCTTCGTGAACAATTATTTTGCAGAGAAAATCGCCGAGTACTATTTGGACGGGTTACAGAGATGGGAGCATCGCTGGGAGAAGTGTGTAGAGTTACAAGGAGACTATGTTGAAAAATAAAATATAAAATTCTGAAAAAATGTCTTGTATCTTTGTTAGGTCGGAAACTTTTCAGACCACTCTCGTATATATATATAATATATATATATATATATATATATATATATATATATATATATATATGTATATATTTTATATATATATATATATATATATATATATATATATATATATATATATATATATATATAATGTTACACATAAAGTATTTAATTCTGTGTAAACGACAATAGCTGTAGCACCTTAAGCTAGTTCACTAGTTGGTCAATGAACGCAAAGAGTAAGTATGTATATAACTGCTGTTTTAAGATTACAAAAACAAAACTGAAACGAATAAGTACGATGTCACTATAAATAGTGGAGTATCCTTGCTAAATATAAACATATACAGATACGTTGCCTTAAGAAAAAAACATACGTACTGTACGAATCATACAGAGAATATTCATGTTATATTTTCCGTTAGTTTTGCGTTTAGTCACGTATTGAAATGACGTATTTAATACGAATAAGCATTGCTCATGCATATGTTCATTTTAAATGTTACGAATTTTAGAATATAAAATTTTATATTAAGCACAAAATGAATTCGGATATCAAACCCAGTGATACTTTAAGAACAAAATGACAATATTAATTCTCAAGTATAAGCAATTGTCAAATTTGATTTATATTATGCAGTAGTTAACCCTTCAAAATACCACAAAATAATCATTATTCAAATCCATAACTAGTGTTTCTGGGGCGACCTTCGTCGGGGTAAAGCACCAATGGGACAAAGTTGTTTTCTCGTAGGCAAACAAATGAACACTTTTTTGATAATGGGGCTAAGCCTTTTGATTTATTATGTTTTTAAATGTGTTACAAATTGTAACTTACAATATTTAGATGTATTACCGAAACTAAATTTGCTTGACATGTCATCGTATAAGTAGACATAACAATAGGCGAACATGCCAATCATAATCTACTATGGTAACATTTGCCACAACCATGTCCTATGACCAAGGAGAGCATATTCTTGGAAACAAAAACAAATGTTTTACAAACATCCTCAAAAGAATAGCCTTCTTTTGAATTGAATTAATACAATATGTAAAAATAAACTTTGACAATAATTGTATAATAAATGACTGACGTCCTTTAAGAAACATATGGGTGGCCTGGACAACTAGAATTATGTAATTTTTATATGTTCATATTTTAAATTAACCATTTTTTATGACATATATTTGCATGCACTGTAACTCGAAAATAGATAAGTAAAACATTATTCAACAAATAAAACCGTTTTTAGTTTTTGTTTATTTTAAGAAAAACTATTCGTTACTTCGAGAAAGTACATATTTAGTAAATAAATAAATAAAAGGCAATATCTCTTTCTTTGAAAGTATTTTGAAATAACTTCTGATTTACGTGCTATAGGAGTGGAATGGAAACACATCCGTCTTTACTTTAGCTTTTCCAAATAGTGAAATGCCTTCTAATCACTTGTTCACAACAATTTACCGACGATCGAGGGATACCGGTTCTTTTGGAAAACGTTCTTACGATAGCGGACAGCCGAGGAGAAGGAGTGTATCTAAAGTCAAAGAACAAATTTTGAACATAATGGACGGGAATCATGAAACGAGTATGAGAAGGACATCAGCTGAAGTAGCAGTGATTCTCTTGTTTGGAGAACTCATAATTCTCAACTTTTAATTCCGTATCACATCCAACGAGTACAACTCTTTAATCGCCCTGATCACCAAGTCAGAATGGAATGGTTTTTGGAAAACAAGCTAATAGGATCGATTGTTTTACTCCAACGATTAACTGATTCCGCATGTTGAGGTTTTTTTTTGGAAAATACTTTGCTGTACTCTTAGAAGATGGGATATTAAACCAGAGGCTGAACATTTAGTTTATTATTATTTCCTGGAATATGAATAAGATGAGGTGGTCCCGTTTTATGGCGTCCTAGATCTCCGGATTTGACACCTTTAGAATGTTTTCTTTAGAGTTATCTTAAAAGTTTAGTGTACGCCACACCTGTAAGTAATCCTGAAGAGCTGCAACAACGAATTGAGAAAGACTAGCATTTTTGAAATGATGTGGTCTCTTTCTGGAGAAGAAGTTCAGCCTGCGGCAGCATGGATGGAGAGCATTTCGAAAACCTTCTTTACATTTTTTAAATAAAATAGTAAATATATTTTTATTGCGTTAAATAATTGTTAAGTTAAAGTGAAGGACATTTATTGTTCTTTAAGCAGAAAACAATATTTATGTTGAAAACGGTTGATTTGTGGACCCAATTTATCAAAAATTGTCTATTAATTTTGTTGTGTACTATATAATCCTAAAATATTATATGTTCAACATCCTATATGTATACTGCAGTATTACGGATGGATATGACCTTGAACGTGAATTTAGGTTTAAACGGCAACAAGTTTACTGTGGCCATGTAGAGATTTGTTCACCACAAATAACGTAAAAATTTAACAGAAATTTGGCAAGTAAAAGAGATTTTGATATTACCCGCGAATCGGGCTCAAGCTTTTGTTAGTTGATACAATTATCATCACGTGAACCGCATAAATACAAAAATATTATAAATCAAACTTTTTATCCGATCAACCCTTAATTTTAGTAATGTGACAAAACAAAACAAAATCTCTTAAAGATCATACCCGCCCATAATACTACAGTCCAAAATCATTACGCGACAATCAATATAATATGTATACCACACGGAAAAGTTAAGTATTAAAATATGGACTATACTTTCGCGTATTCTAACTCATGAAAAGCCGAAATGAATAATTATATAAGTAAATAATTAAGCAATTCTATTCCTATACATATTAAATAAATTTAAATTCTAAATGGTGTACCACTGCAATGCACGCAAGAGTCTCTGGTTACCTGTATACTGGCGTACAAAACTATGGTAATGCAAATGATTCACACACTTTAATTGAAGCTTGGATGTAACTTAGAAAGTACAAAACTCTATTAATTTAATTAATTATGTGGGTGGATAAGTTAAGAATAAGAGTTTACAGATAAGATAAGCGAATACCAAAGATACAATGCATCATTGATACCTTTGATTGGAATTGCCGTTATCTTTGAGTGTTCTATGTTTTAAATATGTGGGTAGATTCATATACCTCGTTCAGAGATCGTATACTGGTTCACACAAATCTACGTTTATTTTGCAGTAATAATTAAATGATTTTATGGGAAAAGCCGTGTGATATTTGTCGGATCGGAAATGGAGTTTGTGCGACCGGTTGTGGAATTCCGCTATATACAATACCGGATGTAAATATTTAGAATATATAGGTAGTAGTATATCTAAAATTACAAATTGAAGTGTCGAAAATGTGCGCTGTTAATATAGCTATTTTAAAAATTAATTTTTGAATAATATTAATAAGAAATTCATTTAGAAAAATTGTTTGCTAACCGGACTGAGAAACAATGTTTTATTGTGATATTTCTATTATTGTAATACCACTGGGGAACATTTGTTCCCCAGTGTTATTACAATAATATTAATTGTTGATATTTTTCTTTAGAAAAAGGCATTGCATAAATTGTAACTTGATGCATTATTTTAAAACAATGATTATACTTACGCAGGATTTTAATTTAATATTCGATGATGTAATTAAAAATTTATTTTCCCTATTCTGCAAAACAGCTTTTTTTATACGAGAAACTTTTTTATAGTTTTATATCAAGTATAAAGATATGCCATTTTAAAGTATTTACAATTTTTTATAATGTAGCTTTTATTATAAAAACAGTCAAATTCATGTATAGTATACAAATTATCGGTGGAGCATTTAAATAAATGAGATAATACGCGCTTAATTTTCCTAAGTTGTGAAAAATAATTATATTATACATTCGTTTTACGAATATAATCTATTTTCATTCAAATCCTATTGCAAATATTTCAATGTATGAGATATTCATACAATTTAAATAAATAATTTACATATTAAATTAATTTGTAATGATGGTATTAATTATTAACGGCAATCCATGTCTTTATTTCGTTATATATTGTGAAACAGATTGAAATCCACTGGTTTAAAATGCGCATGCGCAATCCAGTCACTGGAAATTGTCTGACGTAAGAACCGACACATGTTTGCCATATGCTTGTTTTAGATGTGGCAGCAAATGTGAGAAAATCTGTAGTGTATATGTCGTGACTACGCTCATATGTACGTCCCCAGCCCGCTGAGATATAAAAAATGTTCATTTCGATGAGAACTTTGCTGTAGTGTGTGTGCGGAACGTGATATTTACTATCTATATGGATTTTAAATAAGCAAGAAAGTTTTATTTATGAAATAATGTGTATTCAGTGATAAGTGATGATTTTAATATTAAAGTAGTCTGGTGATTCTATAATATTGATGGTTTACGTTTGTATTTTTTTTAAATTTAACTACACACGAACAGTGAAAGTGCCAGAATGGCTTTAGGCAACGGTAGTGCCACCGCCAACGGTGGGGTCAACTCCGAGAAAGCCCCTGTAGTCAATGGAACCAACATGGAGACTCTGCCCCGCACCGGCAAACAGGTTAGAACAAGCGACTATATATATTTTTTATTTAAATCGTACCACACCCTAATTGACACTGTATAAATATTTCGGCCCGTCCAATAAAAAAGCCGAAGAAATCTCAGCAAATCTTTAAATATAAACAATTGAAGTAGTATAGCGTAATTTAGGTATATCTCGAGTAATCTTAAATATAAAAAAATTGAAGAAATATAGCGTAATTTAGGCATATCACGAGTAATCTTTGAAAATATGGGGAGTATTAAATAAGCTGGAAATCTACGGTGATTTTTAAAGCTATATAATAATATTAATTATGAAAATGAACTGTCAGTGTCTAGTTAAAGTTAATCTTGCGCTATATTAATTTTTATTCACTTTTCCGGACTTTTAAGGAAATGTAGTGTAGATCTACAAAAACCATTAAGTTATATTGTTATATGTTTATTAATTTAATAATTTTCTATCCCAAAGCATGCACATCCATTCTTTAAAATTCCTTTCCAGTTTAAAGTAAATTGCTGCTAGTTCTGTAAACTATACATGTTCATTATTATGGCAGATTAATATACGACATATACGGCAATATTCGATCGAATTAGGCTGAATTTATTGTTTTTGTTTTGGAACGGATATACCTACATACATATATACATATGAATATGTTGAGATATATAGGTTTAGGTACTGTTAGTTTATGAATTTATTACATTTTTTTTACGTTTGCTTTAATAAATAAAACCTTACAGCTTACACTAGTTTTATTCTATTATCAATATAAGAAAGGTTGTGAATCACATATTCATAATTTTCTATAGATCGGATATCGATTATTCCATTGCATATTAAAATAAAAATTTGAGATTGATGTTGCAGGATAAATTATCTTATAATCTAATGATGAGCTATTTATTCAGGTTCATGGCCTTTGTAATACACTGGTGTTGTCTTTTAATATGATATGGCATATGCGTAATGGAATAACTACTAACCATTATTTGCATTTAGAATTATTCTGTTTTGCTATTCAAATTTGGTTGCTATTAAAATACAAACGAATAAATGGTTAACATATGTATGTCTAGGGTTCTCTCAAATTTATATTATACCTACATACCTGAGTTTTCACAGCTGCCATTCATATATATATATATATATATATATATATA
>JADQWA010000241.1:13334-91034 GCA_018344505.1 Nebria ingens riversi
TATATATATATATATTTATTCATTTTCATATTTTGTAATAATGATTTGTGTCTAAGGTGACACCGCTGATATTATTATTTGCATAGAATTTAATAAAAATGTGCATATATTATCCTTACATAATTGTCTATTATTGTATTTGTTTTAAATTGTATTTATTTTTGATAATTGAGAAAAACATATTTGAAATAACATTTTTGCATTATATTATCATAAAATAACCATAATAATTGTGTTACAGATCTCAAACGAGAGATGTGGTTATAGGGCATATATTGTTCATTTATAGTTGTGAATTTTGTATATTAACATCCATCAAAAGAAATTGGGATTGTATTTAAAATACTCGATTCCAAAGATTTCTCTTTTATTATTATTTGAAGGTAATTAAATAGATTATTAGAAGAAATAAGTAAAATAAATTTCTGAGTTGATTCTTTATTATGAATTTTTTCCGGTACTTATGTTTATGAATAACTTTCTATTTATAACCTAATAGACTATTCAAGTTTATCGGAACTGTTATAATGCAGATATTTAAAAAAAAAGGTTATACAAAAATTGCGTAAGTAGAAAATATAGACACGATGACATCACTTGCGATGATAAAAATGCAAATTTAATAATGACATGTGGGTTTTAGATAGAACTATGAGACCACTACTATAATTGTTGTTAACAAAAAAGAATTATTGAAACATGACACTATAAAATGCGGTTTTACTACTTTAATGTTTAAATTCTATTAACAAATTAACAAGTTCATTATTTTGTAAATATACCCTTGCACAAACATAAAATAAATATCTTCATCATCCCAAAATTATAGTGGCCCTTTGAATGTAAGGTCTTTTAAAGTTATTCTTTGTTAAAAGTAACCTTGTGATGTTGTTATTACATCTTACTGGCAAAACCCATCAATAACAACGATTTTTATTACCTAAGAGATAATAATAGTAATACCTGTGAAATTTCCATGTGTGCAAAGCGGAATGCTTTATATGTAACGGTAATCTACAATCATGTAAAAATAAAACATCCGACAGTAAGGCATTAGTATATAACAAATTATTACAATAAACAAGTATGCAATGTTAAGACCTCGCCTAATATCATTGCAAATTTTTGTATAAATAAACAATATATTATTATAACCATCAATATCGTTGACAACATTTTAAAATACGTGTTAGTAATATCAAAACAATGTCAATAAATATTTTTTATCGGTGTTATGCTTTAATAAAAAAAAAAAAATGTCAAGATCAAAAATATATTGGAATCATGTAGATTTTTTGGTATTTTCAAAAAAATCTAAAGTCGTTACTTTAATTGGTAATAGCTCCGGAAATAAAAGGCCTAGTAGATTTGGAATGCGAATGGCACGAATTGTGTACCCATAGATTATATATACTAAATTTGGTGTCAATTTGTTTGCTATCTTCAGAGAAGATGGAGTGACAAATTTGGTCTTACAAGCGAGTGAGCGACGACTAACATCCAAGTATTTGAATTAGATACATTTCTGGATTCAGGGCGGTGAAAGACGAACACGGCCGACTGTTTTAGCTTTTCGGCGTACAGCGAGCTAAAAATTGTATTCTTAAACTGTGCAAGTGACGAAACATAACCCGCAATTCGTCAAAAAATGATTAAGAAAACAAAATATAACTAAAATATATATCTTCATGGAATTAAATTCATTAATTTCCACTTATATTACACATATAAAAAATATTTTCAAGAAGACATTTGTATTTTTATTCTGTACGAGTCCTTGCGTTAACCTTTCATAATACGTTTAAGCAGTGTAGGTCAGAATCATAATATTAAAATATACACCTGTGTATGAAATTAAAACCATTAATGCCTGATTGCACCAACACAGAATGAAATTCAATCAGAAATTATATTTGAAATTAAAAGTATAAATTGATTAAAATATGTTTATAGTTAGTAAATGTCCATTGGCCATATTTAACGCTTTCCGTTATTTAATGTGCAATTAAATAATAAATAAATTTATTTAATCAACGTTTAGCATTAATTTTTGTTGGTGTTAATAGCGAGTTTTATATCAAAGCGATATCGAAAATCTGGCAAACACAAATGTGACACTGCATGATATATCTTAGTTTATACCTACATACATAGGTAAACGCTTTTTCCCAATACTTTCTAAATATTCACCATTTACATCCGTCTATCAAAATCTCTACAAATCATCTTATAATTTCAACTAACAAACAAACAAAACTAACACTAATTCAACAATCTCATTTCATCCTCTGTCTTTGTATCAAAGACACTCATTGTATACCTAATACAAAATTGAATAAGCCCGTCAACTCTGCCTGCAACAGACCTAAATAATTTCGATCCAAGTTGAGTTGAAAGACGCGGGAGTGGGAGAATTCCACCCGCACCGCACAGTGCCCGGGGAAAAACCGGTTGTTCATAGAATGACAGCCCGGGTGGCCACAAGCAACGCGACCCATCCTATTTGGACGTTGCGTTGGGTGTTATATTATACGGATATCGATCTGGCGCATATGGTTTTCGGGTATTCGGTCAACCTTATTGTGTGTCCCAGGTCCCTTCGCTTATAACCACCTGGGAGTCTGACAAACGCGTGTGTTACCTTTAGTATAGAGTAACACGCGAATACACACCCTATACCGATGTGTTTAGCAAAACCAATAACATTTTGACTCCAGCTTGGGGACTGCTGATTAATTTTTTTCGCTGCAGATCATGCTCATATTTTTAGCTCGCCGAAGAGCATAAGTCCACCCTACCATAATAAGCGAATGATATGGATTCACCTACGCAATTTAACTGATTTTGTACGTGCTGAATAACTTGCATTAAAATCATGTAATGCTGGTTGCGATACTTTAGGTGGCTATAAAGGGACAAGACTTATGTTCGAAGGTGTACCTAAAGTTTATACAGCCTATATAATAATAATGAACTATAAACAGCTCGCCGAATATGTACTTTTTATAATACCCAAGATATAAAATAGATATCTGAGATTGATTGTCATTGTTGGTTTGATTGTTACTTTGATAATTATAAATTAATTATAAATATTATTTATTTATACAGAATTCGTCATGTTAAACCTGCTCGCCAGAGGTGAACTCTGAACCAATGCTTGTTAAATTTCAACATCTTTGTTCTTCAACTGACAGCTAGACAAATTACATGATATTAAAAATTATGAGTATTTTACTTTTTCTTAATTATTGCTACTGCTATTGATAAATGTACTGCGCTGAATTCCTGTGACGTCATTACGAGTAATATTTCAAAGACGAACAATTATCAATTGTTGTCGTTTTAAAGTATACGAATAAAATTTATAGTTATGATATTGGTGTTATAATCTGATTTATTTCATTTACATCATTGCAATACATGCCAATCAGCTCATTAGTTGACCTAAAATTCTATCGCGTGCACTATTTTATTTACATTTATATATTTATATATATATATATATATATATATATATATATATATATATGTATATGTGTGTGTGTGTGTGTGTGTGTGTGTGTGTGTGTGTGTGTGTGTGTGTGTGTGTGTGTGGTGTGTGAGAGAGTGTGTGTGTGTGTGTGTGTGTGTGTGTGTGTGTGTGTGTGTGTGTGTGTCCTTAGAAAATGATTATTTTAAACAAATTGAGATGAATGCTTTCTATTTATCCGGAGATAGTAGGGTCAAAGTTACGATTATAATATGAAACATAAAAATTATCTAATTTTTTCCTAGCAATTCATTAAAAATTCAAGTTGAATAAATATGTCATATTGCATTAGAAACAAGTCTATAAATGGTCTTGGAAAGTGATTTGCCTATAGAAAAAAATTAACTGATTCACAAGCACTAGATTAAGTAACTTTAGATTACACACATGATGTAAAAATTACTTTCACTGCAAACATGTTTTACAAGTATGGAACTGACATGAGCTCAGCTTTATCTGATTCGATTGCAAAATTTATAATCAATTCATCGAACTGATTTTTCGATAAGGTAAACCTTTAATCTAATATAAAATTATATTCGCTAATACATAATTATATTGCCATTGTCTAAACAATGTATTTTGAAGATGTTACTGCAATGGTACTTAAATGTTTCATAAATTTTATTTGTGCATTCATTTATTAGTAATGTTAATTGCAACCAAAAATATTATTTTGCATATTTGTTTTGAAAATGAAGTTGGCTGCACCGAAACAGAGTCATTTTAAGAACTTTGTAGGCAAATTAGTGTGATGTAGTGCTGTAAAACAACAATATTAATATAACCATATATGTATGTATGTAGATCACAACTGGTAAAGTGATTTTTTTATTTATTCGAAGCATAAGTATATTGTATAGTCCAGATATGCAGGCAACAACCTGACGTCATTTTGTAGCAAGCACCTGCTACAAACTTATCAACATGAACATTCCTGGTGGCTTAAAGAAATATTGAAAATAAAATGAAAAGTATTTATCAAAAATTAATTAAAATAAAATAAACTCTCGTAGAATATGAATCTCATTTCAAATATTCTAATTTTCTCCAGTTTCACGACCTAATATAGATGATTAACATTGTTTTAAACTTATAAGTTTGTAATTTTGAGACATTTGTTACGTTATATATGTATACTTTTGTACCGTTGTATATTTCGTTTGAGGTTTGTTATTTTGTTGTGGTTATCTTATTCGGCTTTTCAAAAATAAACCTACAAATGAATTGTAAACTTAGTTTATTATCAAGTTTCAAAAAAATATTGTTTCGATTTAAAATGTTCGATTTTATAGTAGTGTAAACGTACAATTTCAATCTAGTAACTTTTGACTGTGACGTAAGGTTGTTGCTTGTACACCCGGACTATAGTCATGGAAATGTCGAAATCGATATTTTAACGAAAACATCCGTTTTAAGTGTCTGAATTGATTTTGAACATTTCCGAACTGCATTTGGAATTGGTATTTAAAGCCGTTTATAGTTTTTGCCTATTTTAAGTGGTATCGACGTAATAGTAAAATTTATTTATTTCTGAAGTTTAACGGCTTGTTATTCTTATTAGAAATGATGTTTTTGGAGTAAAATATATTATTTTTTACGCAATATTTCTATGTTTTATTATAATTTGTTACTATGTTCTGTCATTCAACATTTCTCTTCATATAGAAATGAATTACATGCATATTCGCCCCTATTCTGTAATGTAAATCACTACTGATATCCGTCTGATGTTGCTACATTTTTCAGTGACATCTAGAGTGTGTTTAAATGTTCTGTATGACGTCATTGTTTTTGATATTTCAGTAAAATATAGCAACATATCCGTTCGTGTGGCTAAAATATATGTATTTCGCATCATTTTATATAACCAATTTGGTCAGTGTGGCCAACTCTAATTTAAATGTAAACTTAGAATCTATAAATTTACTAATATATCACGACGTAGTGATTCTGCAAATAGAAACACCTACTTTTGCTTTACTTTACTTCTTCAAATCTATCACGATCAAGAGTTGTTATATTACAGAGTCAGTCATGTTTTGGCAAATGATGTTATAGCGGACATTGTCGTCAATAGGCGGTCAATGATTGGTATACATATCAATCTTTTCCCCGTAAATGTGGTGGCAGATAACGTATTTCACATTCTTCACAAACTTTCGACATTCAACTTCATACGTATTTAATGCGCATTATTTATAGATTCATCAAACCTTTCATAAATCCTCTTTTATTCCGCTGGCTCTCGACTTTCATTCTAGTCAATTTCATTTATTTTGGGGGTGATTCCGCATTCTCTCGTTGCACCTATTTATACTTTCTTTCAGTCAAACTTTCAATCGATATTCTTTCGACAGAATTACACCAAATGATTAGAACTATAACGACACATATATGGATATTATCTCATTAGGATGCTTCGAATTATGTCTGTTTCTTCTTGTTTCATTACATTTCTTCATTATTTATAAATAACAGTGTAACCATAATTGTGGAAACGAGCACTAATGAATTAATTCATAATAAGTGAATCTATTATACAAGTATGGTTTTATGTTTTGCTGACAATGATATTTAAGTTAATTTATGCATAGTTCCACGTTTTATTCTTAGAAAAAGTGTATACCTACTATAGTTGACAGATAAAAATATGCAAAATAAGCTCTTTCATTTTTCCTGAAAATTGTTAAAAATATATGCGGCGCGAACAAAATATTTCGTTCCACCTGCACACAATATTCCTGAAAATTACTAATCAGAATTATTGAATGTTTGCTACTCTACATTGATTTTTCAAACTTTTTTCATAATGTAAAAATTACGTAAGCTCCAGAATGAAGTCCAACTTTTTTCTTGGTGTGCTTCATTTTGTTTTTGAAGAATATAATCTGGGTTCACAATGAAAAAGATAACTAATTGAATCACACTTAAACCTAACAATGAAACTTTGATATAAGAAATTTCAGTATGGCATGCATAGTTACTTGAGATCTTAAAGTGAAGTGAATCAAAACTATGGAAATTGGAATATGAGTCTCAGTAATATTATTAGCCCATTCATTATACGTCATTTAAACGCAACTAAATGAAGTTGAATGTAATGAATCCATCGATGATATTACTTACAGAACGTTTATATTTAATTTTCTCAATCTGAATTTCGTTTAATGTGCAGTTGATGTTTTCCTTTGTGAATTTAGCTAAAAGACAGAAGCAATACCGGTTTTTATTTTTGCGGTTATATCTAATACACCATTCTTTTTTGTACAAAAAAAATAAATATATTTAGTTTCGTCTAGACATAGAATTAAAATAAATATGTAAAATTGAGATACATAAGTTAAATTTTGCTAACAAATATTTGTTTAGTAAACATACAGGTCCTTGAATATTTATAGTGAAAGTCTGAGAAAATTGTATAGCTTCTATACGAATCTCCTTAACATCTATAAGCAATTATGGAAGAATGCTATTCTAGGGGATTCTATAGCTTATATAACTATATTTATATATATATATATATATATATATATATATATATATATATATATATATATATATATTTGAATTTGCTTGAACCACCGTCCAATATATTGGAATTGTATCTATATTTTTTGGATGTTTACATAAAAATTCTAAAGTTAATATTTAAGATCGGTGTTTTTTGGGGGGTGTAATAACTCTGGAAATAAAAAACCGAGTGGATTTCAAAAACGAACGGCATGAATTGTGTACCCATAGATTATGTATATCAAATTTGGTGTCAATCCGTTCAGTATCTTCAGAGGAGAAGGAGCGACAAATTTAAATCTTACGAGCTAGCGTGCGACACCTAACATCCTAGTATATGAGTTACATATTTTGGAATTCAGAACGATGAAAGAAGTTTAAGAAATATTACAATCAGAGATATTTACAGACACGACCGAACGATTTGTTGCATAGAATTTCAATATTTTTTTCAAGTTGTTCATAAATACGTAAGGTGATCTGTAAGACTGCAAATTATTTGAAAACAATGCAAACAAAAATAACAATGTAAATATTTAATATTTATAACGAAATCTTGTTATTCAAATTATACTAGATAAATATTTGTAATCTGACAACATAAATATAATTTAATTCTATAAAGTATTTGCAAATTGTTTGTGAATATAAATTTTAAAACAAATATCAACACAAGAATTGTCGGTATGTGTTTACCTGAAACTTATCTAAAAACAATGTACGTAATAGTTATTATAATTTTTTGTAGATAATTGCATTATAAATAACGCAAAAAAATGCAGTTTTTATTGTTACTTTTCTCTCATACACGAGAACAGTTTTTGTTTTGTTTTTTATCGTTTTTATATTTGAACAAAAAATGAGGTAATATTTTGTGATTGTTTTGAATTACGCCTCCGGATTATCTATGCATTTTTAAAATAACTTTCTATTTATAAACATATACATAGGTACTGATAAAAGTTTTTTTTTTATACTTCCGGTAAAAATGAACATCATTGTTAGTTCCTGTCTGAATTCCACATTTATATACGAATTTGTTTCCGTAGGTTGGATAGGTATAGTTATGTTAATATTTTATTTTAATTGAAGTTCTATTTTATAGGTCACGGATGGCATATTTTGTTTATTTAATTGCAAGTTATTCATTTACAAAAACACATAAAAAGGAGTAAATCAAATATTATTTTATATTTACACATATTAGTTTCCCATATAACACCGAACAAAGAAAGCAAAAAATGTGCGTTAGTCACAGACTCACATACATATTACTACAAAAAAATGTCAATAAATCTGGAGAAATTGCTATGGAGAGAAAGAAAACATACAATCATATTTTGCAGTATTGGGATCGTCCCTGAAATATAGGTGGCAGTACAAAAACTGTTGTTTAACAGAAAAACAAAATTTAGTCAAATAATTTAACTATTATAACGAAAAAAGTTTCACAATATATTTATTAAAATTCTACACGTGTTTCGACCTCTTGGTCATCATCAGGAACTTAACAGTAATACGAAACTTTAATTGCTTTAATTAATAAACGATACAGTCTAAAACGGAACAATTCAAAAAATACGAATTAATTTTCAATATAATTGTATTGTATTAGTTTTGTATTGTAAAAGTTCTATATTTGCACTAAAAGTTTCAGAGGGATGTCACGATTCCTAAACGCGAAACATTTGAAAACTCATATCTCTAAATCTACATGGAATACGGTTACCAAATAAAAGAAAAAAATTGTTATTGAATTGTATAAATTTCCATAAAGAAATATTTTTAAACTTGTCTATTATGTTTTGTTTTGTGGGAAAATGCATTATCGTTAGACGCGATTTTATCTAACACAGTGTTATAATAGCACTCCTTCGATAATTCAGACGTTAAACGATAGTTAGCGTATTGACATATTGACTTCCTAATTGAGTAAAACTGTATTTCAGTGATTTATTATTAAATAGCTTATAATTCAAACCTATTATAACATGGCTTGCTTACTGAGAGCCTTCGTCCACCCAATGGGCATCTTTGGAATATTTTAGCTCGTCGTACGTAGTACGAAAGCGCTTAAGTGTATGTATATTTTAACTGTATAATTTTTCGATTCAAAACATTCTTTCATAGAAATTCATTTCATACCGCCCTAATTTCCGAAAATGCATATATGTCATATACATGTTGGTCGCTCGCTCGCTCGTAAGACCTAATTTTGTCGCTTCTTCTCCTCTAACGGTACCATACCGATTTCAACCAAATCTCGCACACATATTGTGTAGGTGCCCGATTGAATCCTTTAGCATTTTAAATCCAATAAGGACCGTACTACAGGAGATATATATATCTCAAATAATGCATTTTTGAAAACTTTTAATTATACTGAAAAAATCTACGTAGAAAAAAATTATTTTATGTATCTAAAGTCTATTCAGGTTATATCGAAAGTCGTAAATAATAATGAAAAAGATAATTTTTAAAATAACTCAAAAAACAACAGTACTTGCTAATTTTATTTAGTTTTGCCGGCTTGTGCGATGTTTTAAATCATATATTGATATCTAATATGTACTTTTAAAAATATTCAAGATATAGATCCCTTAGATTGACTATATCATTGTTACTTTGATGCACACGACTTATTGATGAAGACTGCTCCAGCATATACAATGTTGAAAAACGTATAATAAATAACTGTAATTCTGATTAAACGCTGTATTTGCTAATGATATCCTATAATATACACAAAAAACCAAGATAGTCCTTTCATTAAAATAATTATGAGAAAAACTCCCACAATAAAGTTTAAAAATAGTACTCATGCATATTATTTTCTTTTTTACTGCATATGCAGTATATTTGTGTAGCCGTTTCGCTTACTCTGTATGTTTCTCTTTGTCATTATCGTGTTCCCATGATTTGGAGGCATTAATCATTAAAGACACCACAGCGTAACATACATAGATCGCGTGGGACCTACCATGTAAATTCTTTAGAAACAAATTGTGTTTCATTTCATTTGTTAAAGTTAATTTTTCATCCATGAATTTGCCTCAATTTCCTTAGGTTACTGATAAAAGATTAATTTACCTAAATTCTATTTAGAATAAAAGGAACAAATATTGTGCGCATAAATTACTAAATGTATTGTTTTGAACTATTTGCTGTTGGTTAGTTTTCATGCCTATCAACTTGCTGTACTTACACAGAGTGGGAACACGGCATTATCTAAATTTTGGTAATTTCCGTACTCCGGATATTTGCCATTAGTAAGTTTTGTAAAAACTTCGTAACCTACCCAGTTTATTTATTGATGGTAAATATTCAAAAGTATGATAGATCACAATTTTTAGCTAACCGTAGATAGTACCGAAGAGCTAAAGTATTCGGAGGTGTGTCTGTAAGTATCTCGGATTGAAAATTGTCTTCAACCAAATATTCGTTTTTTATTGTCCTGAATCCAAAAATATGTGTAACTCATATACTTGGAGGTTAGTCGTCGCTCGTAAGACCAAATTTGTCGCTCTTTCTCTTCTGAAGATACTGAACGGGTTCACACCAAATTTGGTAAACATAATATATGGATGCTTTTCGCATATCCACTACGCTCTTTATTTTTAGAGTTATTGTATGTCGTGTTAATCTTTAATTAAATTCTCTGTAAATTTTAGAATAGAGGTAATATGTTGAACTTCAAAAATAACAATGGACCAAACAAACCATTGAAAAAAGCGTAAATAACCTAAGTAATCGACGCCAAAAGAACACAAGTGCTACCAACCATCGAACAGATATGGATACAACTATAATTATTTTATTTATTTATTGTCAACACTGCTCCATTATTAAATATGTTGAACTTGAATTAGTGTGACGTCATTTTAAGTCATACCTATTACAAATGCGATTAATTATCTATCCTCGTCATTTTAAAGTGAATGAGTGATAATAATGATGCTTTTGTAAGTGTAATGTTGTGATTTATATATGTTATAATCACTATATCAAAAGTTTGATTTGTGCTTATTGTTCAGACCAGATTTCAGTACTCTATTTATTCCCTTTGAAAACATTTGAGAACAGTTTTTAAGCTGACACTGGAAACTGTGATACATAATAAAGCAGCACTTCGGTTAAAAAAAAAGCTAAAACGAAATAAAATAGAAATAATACACACACAACATTATTTTGTCTTATGAACCGTATCAAATAGACACCGCAGAACCAGCGGTACCCAAACAAATAATCCTCTCTAGCTTAATCTCTAAAAAGTTTCTTTTGTAAATGTACCGTTACTGAGTGATTGGATAAATTTACTGGACCGACAAAATCTTAGATTTACAGGTTGAAAACATCTAAAATAGAATATAGTCGAGTCATTTAGATTTAATCTTAATTTTACGTATTTATTTGATCTTAACGGTTAACAACCTTATAAATTACACTAAATTTCTAATTTCTTCTATCCTGCGACAACCGTACTTTTAATCTTAAAGCATAAAATAGGATCATCACAGATAAACGTATATAACTTTCTTACTAAAATACAATGTTTTTTTCTTTCTGTTGATATATCATTATTTATCATTTATTTATTTCATTATTCCACTACCTAATTTTATTCTCCATAACAAAACAATTTGGTAGGATAAAAGTACATCCTCACTTGTTTGAAAAGTCCATTTGAAAAATAATAACATCTGTAGGGTCTTGCCCTGGCCTTTCTTAGACATAGTAGATATGAAGGATAATAAAATACAATTTTTTAAAAAATTCAAGGAAATAGTACTATCTATTATTATATATTAGTAATTATTATGACCAAAAATTGGTTAATTTCCTAATAAATAAAATAATTTCCAATATATATTCTCAATGCCACAATATTTTGAATATATCAACTAACCTTTTAAACACTTCTCTGTCAATATATTTTGCATAATCACAATTTGTTTTAGTCTTTTTACTTTCTTTTACGAAGTAGTAATAAGTAAGTATTGTAATCATGAAAAAAAAAAACTCGAGATTTTAACGGAAATACACCTTTCGACCTTCTCTGAATCGAGTCTATTTTTGGAATGACGTCTGTGTGTGTGTGTGTGTCTGTGTGTATGTATGCGCTCTACAGCCTACACCGTTGAAGATAAAATTATGAAACTTTAAACTTAAGATTTGTATATGCTTGGCAATAAACCTCCTATATTTGAAAAGCATATTCAAACCGGAAGTGCATGTTTACTTGAGACACTTTTTGCATATCTTTGAAACGGCTGCACTTACAGTAAAATAGTTATAATTAAAGGTATTCATATTTTGAACAACTTTTGTTTGAAACATTTCTTCAAAAAGTGTACCAGTTACGAGAAAATTGCTATTGAAATTCTGCCTTGTCTTATTGATATTGCTATAGTTACATAGGTATGGAAAATTATATACACAGATCAAGAAAACGACTAGAGTAAATATGAACTATTGAATTTTTTTTTGTGTGAACTATATACAAATCTTAAGTTTAAAATTTCGTACTTATGGTTTCAACAGGTTTGACTATATGCACACACGATAGTTATTTAAAAAAAAAACATTTTCCAAATAAATACATTTTTGATGAATGAATATAGGTTTTCTTAAAATAATTGGTCAGTTGCAGAAAACGAATCAACAAATCTAAATTTAATAAAAAACTTAAACATGTTTTATGATTTTAAACCTATCCGAGTTACAAGTGTTTGCAGAAGTCATGGTGAAAATGGCAATATGTACGCTCAAAACGGACACCATTACAATCTCTATTTGGAAATTGTTTAAGATTACAATACTTACATATTACTTCGTATAAGACCTATCTGCGTAGATATTATCCTACATGTAAAATCCATACATATCACACTTTAGCACGACGCACTTAAAATAATACACCACTGTTTTCTTCAACCTGTCATAGAAACACCACAAATAATAATAGAAACTTCGGTTCCACAATTAGACATTGTTATCTTTGATCAGAACCAATTTGCATGTGGATAATTATTGATTGTAAATTCAAAGTGCACCTCCTGAGTAATAATAAATGAGATACAAGATATTCCTACGTGTAAAGGTTGGTAATTTCTTGACGCACTTGTGCTTAATTGACTTTACTAATTAATGCTTCGCGGCGAAGGTCAAGTTTATATTACGCCTGTGTTTGTGCAAAATTCTATTGTAGGAGGCTTTTAATTTTGAAATCATTGATGGGATAACAGATAACTGCAATCATAAACTTGTAAAAATTAATTAATTATTGTTTTTATTGCTTATTTAATTTATTATTGAAGAGTTCGAATTTGATTTGCAATCATTTATCTATGTTCAATTTATATTTGTAGGCAAACGCATATTTAAGTATTTAACACTTTGGAACTATTCAACATTATGGAATTCATTTATTTGGTTGTAAATTTACGATTTAATAAATTATTACGATATATCTACATTTGTCTGCTAATGATTTAATACAGAAAATTCAAAAATATGTTTGGATTTGTATCTAATAATATCTATTCAAAACGTTATATTTGATTATTTTCTTTTGATTGGTAAGTTTTAAGAACTAATTTCAATAATTTGCATATTATACTATTATAAAATATGAATTTTGATTCAGTAACTTTATTGTAATTTATCTACATTTCCCATTTTACATAAATATTTTATTTTCTCGAAATTGATAACCAATATTGAGCATCTATGATTATTACGCCAGAGAATAGTATTAGAATATAATTTTTATCAATTGCAATGCTAGTTCGCTTAAAATCTGTTGATGACAAACCAAACTTATGGTGATGTGATTCTGAGTGTATGTATATTACTGGTTCATTTTAAAAGAATTTAAATTAATTTAATTGAACTGCAAATCAAACGTCGATTCAATTTACAACATGTACCTACTATATTAAACATCTGCAGTGTTTTGCACTGAACTTTCTTATACGTAGTAAGTTTAGATAGCATGGATAGGTAGGGACAAATATTGAAAAATTAAAGAAAATATGATTCTCTATATTAGCAATAATTATGGCCGGAAACGTTTTAGTTTTTAAATAAATTAAATACCTAGCAGAATACTTATATATAATATTTTACTAATCTTTTTGTTTATTATTTTTGACAATCACTGTCAAATATCAAATTATTCGAGTTTATTTTGCTTTTCTTGCAATTGATAGACGTAGTTGATATGATTTATTAAAATACCACGTAACTATGGCAACATAAATAAATGTAAGGATTTCAATATCAATTGCATATAACCGGTACACTTTTTGAAGAAATATTTCTAACAAAAGTTGTTCAAATCATTAATATCTTTCAATTTTATTCTAACTATTTTTACTGTTAGTGCAGCCGTTTCGGATATATTTCAGAAACTGCGAAAAATTACTAGAGTAAACTTGCACTTCCGGTTTGAATATTATTTTCAAAAATAAAAGGTTTTCTTGCCAGGCATATACAAATCTTAAGTTTAAAGTTTCATAATTTTACCAACAACAGATTTAGCTCTAGAACGTTTACAAACACACACACACACACACAGGCAAAAAAAGACGAAATTCCGAAAATAGCCAGAATTGACTCAGGGAAGGTCAAAAGGTGTCTTTCCGTTAATATCTCGAAATCGAAAATTTTCATGATTACAATACTGTACTATACAAATTCGTAAAAGAAAGTAAAAACTATATTTAAAATAATATAATCATTATGTTAGATTATAGATAAACACTACTATATTTTTTATATAGGAAAACATCTCTCTGGTGCTACTCTATAATTCGGAATGGATATCTACAAATTTAAAAAAATCCTTGCATAAATCAAGAATTATTATGGCCGGACATAAAACGTCCGGCCGTAATAATTTCTAATATAACGTAATAAATCAAAATATTTTCTTGAAATTAAATTTTTTAAAGTTTTAATATCTTTCCTATCTAATCAAAATATGCCTACTACGAATAAGAAAGTCTAGTGCAAGCCACTGCAGGTGTTTAAATATGAGTTTTTTTTAATTAGAAGATATGACTGAGTATGTTAATTTTTAACCCGGCGTCAGTAAACTGAAATTACAGTCATAGAAAAAATATAGCAGTAGGGTAATAATTACCCCAGATTTATCATCATTCCGTGCCACTGCTGTTAAATAATTATTCTATTTAGATACAAATGCATATGTCGCAATGACATTTTTATTATTTCTAATTAAACACAAGAATATTTAAGCGGCAGAGAAGCACAGAGTAGTGAACGTTTCCACTACAGGTGCTGTAGTATAGATGCGTTCAGAATCAGTACAAAAGTAGTGAATATTAATTCTTCAACCTTGCAACTATGTATAGATAATAGGTAAACGTTTTAATAATACCTACATCAAATGACAGTTAGTTTAATTGAATTGCGTTACACGAACGATGATGCCTTTACTAGCTAAGCATTACGGATGTGTATTACGTCATGCGTGTTCCGATGCAATGGTGCTGTGACCATCTGGTGCACACACTTATAATCCTATAATATATTTCTTCTCACTAACTGAAACCACACTGGCTACAACAAACGAATGAGAATGTGTTTTTCGCTAAATTATGGGTATAGTTTAGTTGTAGCTAACGCTGCTTAGGATGACATCATATCTCTTGGCTTATTAGCACACCGTGTTCAGGATTGCCGACTAACCTTGACTCTGGTTGCTAAACGATCAATATTTAATTCTTAGTTTACCTGGATTACGTAATATTATAAATAGCATTATTGTTGGTGCGAACTATTTTTAAATTGTCGTTTTTATACGATTTTAATTTAGATTACTTTATTGTTGTATTTTTATCCTTTCTAAAGCAAATTCATTATGCACCACAGGATTGAATTTCATTTTCATTCATTATCGGTAATAACTATACAAAATATTAAATAATCAACGAATATTATTTCCGTTCCAATCGATTGATTGGCTTCAACATTTTACTAAACAGGAAACTCCCAAAGTTACGTAACTATAACAACCAAGTCAGGTAACTACGGTTTGCATATGCTTATTCGTTGTATAATTAATATGAGGGGTAAATAACGAAAACGTAAAACGTAGATACACGTTCGGACTACGTCGCAGCACATTCACGACAAATATAGATATTTAACAGTTGTAGTGATTTCCTCATTAGTTCGCCGTACGAAGTATCGAAGAGGTAACTCATTCGGTTGTGTGTCTGTAAGTATCTTGGATTGAAAAATTTCTTTAACAAAACGTTCGTCTTTTATCGCAATGAATCTAAAAATATATATAACTCATATACTTGAATGTTAGTCGTCGCTCGTAAGACCAGATTTGTCGGTCCTTTTCCTCTGCAGATACTGAACGGATTCACACCAAATTTGTTATACATAATCTATTGGTATACAATTCGTACCGTTTGCATTTTAAATCAACTAGACCCTTTATTTCCAGAGGTATAGACTCATTTTATTACGGCTATTAGTTATATTCTGAAATTGCCTAGGACATATGAAAATAGTTAGAATTTGTTCGACGCATTTAAAAAAATTCTAAAATAAATATAGGCTAAGGTCTTTTTTAAGAGGCTGCAGTATTTTGCTTGTTCAAAAGACATTTTCTATATATTTCAGAATCGGGTCGATGATGAACAAATTTCTGTGAAATAATTTTTGATTCGGATAATATAAGATGAATGGCCAATTTCAGTACAACGAGGTAGCATTAAAATCCATGTCATAAAAGTCCTCATTACAAAGTTTTAAAACATTCTACACTGCAAATATTCCATTAGACTTCAACAACATCAAAAACAATAGAAAACATTGTAACTTTTGAAATTGAAGATAAATTAACAACAGAGCCAAGTTGATTATGATCAAATTTACATATGAGCCACTCCTATACTTTGTCATGAAACTAGACTATTAGCCAATCTACAAACTAAATTACATTTGCATGTTAAATTCCACGGCACTCTGTGACGACTATGCGAAGAATACTAAAAGGAGTATTGCGTATAAGGATCAACGAGTTCATTGACAGAATAGATTTTCTTTTTTCAGTCCGTTATAAAGCTATACCCATATTTTTTGCTACAATAAAATTACTAAGGTTATTTTTGTAGTAATATATTTAGACACGGCACGCAAAATGAATATTGATAAATAATTTGTTTGATTGATCGGTACACAATGCCAAGGTTTTATACTGATTTCTTATTTCTGAAACATTAGAGTATATTTTACACTATTCTCGTGACGTCACAGGCCGATAGTTTTTTAATTTAATTTTCTCCATATTCGAAAAATGTGATTATTTGCAGGCATTTATAATATTGAAAGAATATATATATTATTGAACATCTTATTTAAATAAAACTTAAATAATAGAATAGAAGAGCGTGTACTAAGAACTTGATGAATCTGAATGCACCAAATATTGTTTATAAGGATACAGTTGAAAGGAGAAAGATTGTCAAGATGTTAATAGATGTAAAGGGTTTCTACCACCTCATTTGATGGTAATAGACATTGAGTTATGTATGTATGTATGTAAATAATAATTCTTTAGAGCTCAACAATTAAAATGAGTGATATTTATTTGTATTAAAATATGAATTAAGATAAATTGTTAGATATTTAGTTTCGACCTCGAAAGGGTTAGCACATTGCCTGTGCGCGTCTACATAGAAATAATGGATTACTGTCTGGTATGTAGTTAATTCAATTGTAACCCATGTAAATCCTATTAAATACGATCTAAAAAAATGTAAACCATGTTCAATACTGTATGCATTGAACTATCTCTATCAGATATTCAACATAGGTTGTTTGTATGTTTAGTTTTAAATCGCCATAAATACACAAATCCTATACATTGATTGCAACTTATTTATTTAACGGAAAATCGCGGATAATATGATGAATTCATAAATTCTACAGTTGGAATATCTAAAGCAATATATCTGATGTAATTTTGAAGGTAAATGCGAACACCCTCTCAAATCATGCATGAATTTTGCACGAGAATCCAAAGAGTCAATTTATATCAATTCAGCACACGAACACATACTTTTCCCTACTGGGACACGGAAGAGTTTCCATCCATTCACACACTCTAGAGACCCTTCGAGCAGCATTAAGAATATTCAAAAGGTCGCAAATATTATTTCAAAGGTAAAAACTCTTGCAATTCATGCTTTACAAAATTACTCTATTTCTGGAAACGAAATATGTTTCAAGTGCGCCAAGATTAACAAAATCAAAGAACTACAATCGATTGTGTCTGCAAGTACCTCAGATTGAAAAATGTCTTTAACAAAACTTCGCCTTTTCACCCCCGGAATACCAAAAATATATTTATAATTCATACACTTGGATGTTATTCGTCGCTCGCTCGTAAGACCAACATTTGTCGCTCCTTCGCCTCTGAAGATATTGATCGCATTGTCAAGATTACGAACATAATTCGTATTTTTGCAAATGTTTAGTATATTACATCTAGTATTAATTGGTTATTGTATAGACGGAATAATGTACTAGGACTGCAAAATTATTACGTTTCCAATTTTCATCTAATTTATCGCATTCTCTTATATGTAGGATAATTTATTTCAATAAAAATATATTACTAATCTGAGTTCACTATAACTTAGTACATCATGTCGTCAAAGTGCCCGGCCCTTACTTTAGAGATGGTGAGTCAGGGAAGATAAGCAAATATTTTGTATATAAGTTGTTATTTAGCGATTAAGGAATATGACTCAGTACGGTCAAGGGTAGTTTGGACTGTAAGACACATGATACGGTATACATCCAAGTGGGGAGACATGAGATTGGGTTGAGGAAGAGGCTGGAAGGAAGGGGTTTTTAAAAAAGAAAAAGACAGGGAGGTGTGCGTCTGGTCGGACAGAGTGGCGAGTGGTTAGCTCGAGATTGATGAGCTAGATTGACAGAGTATTGTATATTCTATAAAACGTGAATATTATTTAATTGTTGGGAATAAAACTATAAAACCAGAAGCAATTTTGTAACATTAATTCTTTGAAGCAGGATGGTTCATCGGAAGATGGATAATGCCGGATTAGTAAAATTCAATTTTTCATTTGTGCTAACGTTTCGGGTCGAGATACGATCTTCCTCAGAGCAGTTTTTTTTATTTTTATGCAAAATCAACATTGTATAAGTTATTTTACAAAAATTGTATAAATGTACAAAAATCCTTACCATAAGAAATAGCTGATTTTATTGGTGTTTAAAATGTGAAGCAAAATTAGATTTAATTTTATTATTGTTATGTATATAGAATTTGAAAAACGAAACGTGTACATATTTCTTTATGAAAACACAAAAAACACATACGTGTGACTGTTGGTTAAGTCGACTTAACAGTGATTAAATTTTAAAGAGATAAATGAAATTGCAAGTTACTAATTGGCACAATGGCATATGTTATAATAATTTTTCTTTTTATTTTTATATTTAATTCTAAACATAGTTGGTAGATGGGGGTTTATATTGGACGTTTGCGAAACAATTTCTTGTAGTATTAAAAATGTTTCGTATTAAATACTTATTAATTCGTGTTTAATATGTTGTTTCTTTTTATTTTGTTTAAATTTTTATTTTAAGATGTTTGAATAAACTTACTTAAGTTATCAGTGTCCATTCTATAATTAATGCAATGTTTATTGTTAAAAATATGAGCCATTTCTAGAAAATTGCGTTTTTTGTAATTATTTTCTCTGTCCAATATTTGAACATTGTCAAAATCAAAACGGTGGTCATAATGTATGCTGTGATAAATTAAGGCTGTTTTTTTCTTTATTTAGTGTAGAGCAATCATATTTATGGTTTTTTATTCTGTTTTTCATAAATAAATATGATTGCTCTACACTAAATAAGGTTTTCAGATAATAAGTATTTTAATTTACTTAGAGTTATTTCTTTAAATACGTAGCGACCAGTTGTTTTTATTGACATTTTGCAATGTTTTTTTTTTTGTAGTTACTGACCTTTTACTTACAAAAATGTGTGCCATAGTTATTTTTAGACGATGATTTGTTTTTCTGCAATTTATAAGAAGATAAATATTTTCAATTAGGGTCAAATTAATATTGCTTCATTCTTTTGGTGCAGCATCATTTCCTACGTGTACTATTGATGTTAAGTTTTGACTATTTACTGTGCAAGGCTTGTGATTGGTCGCACTAAGTTAGAATCTATAATTGCAAGAGCATACGCACTTGAATTAGTATTTATTTTCCACTCATATTGCACTGTTCTAAGATTCAAGGTTTACCATTGTAGCCTACATGACGTCATGTACTGCACTTGGTGGAATATGAATGTAACTGAAAAACTATTACATACTATATAGCTGTGAGATGGGCATGAAAAACTGATGCGAATTGCGATTTATTGATTATTTTTAAATTCTAGAATTTTTTGCAGGTTTCAGTTTTTCTTTTTTTTTATTCAATACTGCTTTTGTTCAATCTGTTTGAACAAAAGACAGTAATATATTTAAAGATTCATATTTGTGTGCAAGAATGTTTTAGTTCAGATATAATGGAATACTTAAATTCTTCTGGACTACGTACGGCGAGCTAAAAATGATAATACACTTGCATCTATTTTTGCTCAACTGATATTATGTAATCTGTACTTGGCAATATCGATTATCAGTCCATATTATATATGTCATGAAGATAATTGCTATACCACAGGAGAGGGCTGCACCCTGTGACGTTAATACTTCTTTTCTTCATCTAGAGTTGACAGCGTCACATAACAGACCAGTTACGTCATTGTTTTAATTCGATTTATGTTTAAAAATCGTCGTACGAGTTTGTATATTAGTTGCTATGTCAAACAATAATACAAGTTGTCTCATACAATTTCACAGGTTTCAGTTTTAGAAGTTTTTCTTAAGAGCTGTAGCTAAAAATATCTGGATTTTTTATACGTAATAGGGTTAGTCTGTATAGATAGGAATAAGGATACTAAAAATGCAAATTTTGAAAAATGTAAGAAATTACAATTAGTTTAATGCCAAATATCAAATTTCAAATTATTTCAGTTTATTTTGTTTTCCTGTTAAAATAGTGACAGGCATACATTTTCCATACATACCTACCGTATCTATGGCTACATAAAGAAATTTAAGAATTTCAGTAGCAATTTTCTTGTGACTGGTACACTTTATGAGAAAACTTTTTATACAAAAGTTGTGCAAAATATGAATATCATTCATTTTGAATACTGCTATATTTGCTGTAAGTGCAGCCGTTTCGGAGATATTTAAAATTACGACAAAAAAATGCTTAGAATAAGCATGTACTTCCAATTTAAAGTTCCATAATTATAGCTTTGGCAGTTTTGCATGTAGATCGTTCACAGTTCACACACACACACACACACACAGAATGCCGAAGATAGTCAGACTCAACTGTGGGAGGTCAAAAGGTGTATTTCCGTTAAAATCTTGATACTCATATAAGAAAGAAAAAAAAATCACTATATCTTTGAAGCATTAGTAACATTAAAAAAAATATACGAATATTCTTCGGATGATTGTGTTTGATAGTGGCTCGAACAAACAATAACCTATAAAAAGATTTTATTAATCATATAAAACAGAAAAATATCTCATGGCTATTTATATTCTCCAGCGAATACTTGTTTATGCTTTCTATTTTCACTGTAATTTTTATGTAGCGAAAGTTCAATATGCTATTTACGATATTACTTATCTACTTTAATTGGTGAAATTAATAAATAAATTGCTTGAAATATTATACTGTTTAATATTTTACAATTCATTAGTTAGAATAATAATTCATTTATTCCTTCGGACAACTTTTAAATAAATAACTATCATCCACCATCACAGTACGAAAATTACAATGCAGCATATTAGACGTATTGACAATTTAATAATTAATTCGAAGGCATTCGGGTTTATTTTTTAATGATGAGGTATTACCGATACACGATATATTCATGGTCAGACAATACTACACACGGGGGTACGAGTATTGATCGCGTACTAATTCTGCGCCAAATCAAATGTAAGTACCTACATACAAACTTTATTGAGAGGCAACAATCATTCTGCCTCGCGACCAAGATTGTACATCAATTTTCTCCGATTTTGAATACTCATTTTGCCTCAACAAATAGTGGTCAGAAAACCTCAATACACTGAATATTGAATCTCAGGTTCTCACAGCAAAAAAGCGAATATTTTAACAGTTGCTTTTTTTCAAATCACATTATGTACTGCATTATACTTAACAATGGTTTTATGATTAATAGTCCCTGTCGTTTTGCAGCTTCTTTTACTACAACACCAATTTATTATATTTGAATTTATATTAATTCGTAAATCAAATTTAAAATTATGGTTAATAATGTAATTAAATACTTTCAAACGCTGGCACTTTTTTCCATGATTATATAGATACTAAATGGTTCGTAGATGAACAATCGTTTAAATAGATATTCCTATTAGAATTTTCTATACGAAAAGAATATTTTTTAATTTTTGCTTAAAAAAGGCTTCTTGTAAAAATTGCCAATTATGAAGATTAAAGTACCTTTTCTGTTAATCTTTCATCCGAGACAGAGCGAATAATCTAAAAGGGTACCAAACTAACCGCGAGACAGAATGATGGATGTCGTTATTGAACATTTATTAAAAAGCAAACGGTATATAATAAATCCTGTAGAAAACTTAATATTTATTTGAGATTTATTTGGTACAGCTAAAAATAAATATTCAATCTATAGAGACGGTATAGTATATTATATATTAGCGGTACTCTCACAATTTCTGAGTTATCAAATGCCACGATCATTCATCTTCGCCCCTGTATCTAAGTTAATAAATAAAAATAGAAAAACAAAACATAATGTATAAGTAAATATTTTTTTTTAAATAATACAGAACAAAATCCGTACGCGATAAATTTTCTGATGTTGAATTAAACGTGCGATAAATTTTGTGGCGGTTAATTCTCCGGACACATAAAAACTGGCATAAATAACTTTACTATTGTTAGGAATATTTAATTTTAAACAGCCGCAGTGTCTTGCACTGGGCTTTTTTATACGTAGTAGGTTTATTTTATTTAGATAAGAAGGTTATTAAATTACAAATGTTTAAACATTCAAGAAAATCTAATTATTCATTACACTATATTAGAAATTATTATGGCCGGACGTTTATTAGTTTTCATGGTTTTCAATGGTGCAAACGGGCATAAATGTTAAATGTCAAAATATTTGAATATTTAAAACAGTTGACATGCATAGTAGATACGATTTATTATATATAATTTTCCATACCTATGTAACTACGATAATAGCAATTTTCTCGTAACTGGTACACTTTTTGAAGAAATGTTTCTAACAAAAGTTGTTCAAATCATTAATATCTTTCAATTTTATTCTAACTATTTTTACTGTAAGTGCAGCCGTTTCGCAGATATGCAAAAGTGATTTAAGTAAACATGCACTTCCGGTTTGAATATGTTTTTTCAAAAATAGGAGGTTTTACTCCCAGGCATATACAAATCTTAAGTTTAAAGTTTCATAATTTATCTTCAACAGTGTAGCCTGTAGAGCGCTCACAGCCACACACACATACATACAGACGTCATTCCAAAAATAGTCAGACTCGATTCGAGGGAAGGCCAAAAGGTGTATTTCCGTTAAAATTTCGAGAATTTTTTTTTTCGTGATTACAATACTTACTTATTACTTCGTAAAAGAAAGTAAAAAGTGTAACTATTAAAATGATTTTGTTTCCCTGTATGTCGCTTCATCGTATCTGTTTCCGGCCGTATTTATGTCATAAAGACAATATAAAATGTTCTTATTTCTCAGGCATTTTAGTTATTAATACGAATATTAAAAATTATCTTCAGAAATACTTCATTGCTTAGTGATTAGGACAGGTCTCGGTGTCGTTTCGTCTCGATATGCGAGAAATCAATCGTCGCCTGGGACGACATTATCTCGATGAAATACACAAGATTCATTTTAGTGTACTTAAAATGAAACTTGAATTAATTTCTAGGTGAAAAAAAAACAGTAAAACAAGCTTTATTTCCTCAATTCTATTTTAATATCCCGTTATTTTTGTAATTTAGACTATTTAAAAAAGAGACAATCAACCCATATGTGTTCCGCTCTTCCTGTATGATAGATGATACTACCAACACGGAATTCTTTGTACCGACAAGTTATCTTTGTCATTTTTATAGTCTTTTATGTTTTAAATGATCGTCCGATCCTTTTCTGTCGCATGGTGTCCTCCATTAGTACTTCTTATCTCTGTGTAGCATCTATTTTAGACTTTACACTCTTCGTATGGTGGTTTGAACTTGCGTGAGCGGACAACTTCCAAGTGGTTTCTTTATAGCACAGCGTGGTTGTTTTTTAGATGTTTTTCGTTTTGTTAGATAGGTTTTAATAGGTCTACTTTCGTCTATAGAAAAAAATATTGAGAAATAAGAGATAAATAATTTTAAATTATTAAATTGGTATTTGCTTTTATAAGTTATTATAAGCTTGCTTTTATAAGTTATTATGAATGTATTCATTTACATTTGGAGAGTTTCGAGATAAAACATTTGCGAGATATCAAGATAAAAATAAAGCGCGGATATTGTGATTGTTTTCCTTTGATTTGTTTATTCTTACAGGGATTCGTCGTATTGTTTTTCTGTGATTTTAATTATTTTTAGTTCTATGGAATATGCGAATATTACTTGCAGCTGATACACAAACTAGTTGCTTATGCGCATAAAGGTGTTTGTTTTTATTATTTGATCTTTTGAATGCGTTGCAAATATCAGTTTTTTTTAAAATTTAATTTGCTAAGTAGTTATTTTTGCGATTGCTGCGCATATGTATATGCATCCAACTAAAAAGTTACTGCGTCTTTATAGATGCCTGATTTATATACTTGCATATCATTTTAAAGCAGCTAAATAGAGGTTACACAAATGATTACAATTAGATTTCATTGCAGGAATATTGCATTATAAACAATGAATATAACAATCAAAACTGCAATCTTAACAACAATTATGCGATAGTAATCAAAAGTATATCATAACATAATATAATTTAAGTGGAAATTGTTCGAACTACTGCTATTTAAAGGAAATTTTGACACATTTACAAAATATACGAAGTTCTTTGTTTTATGATTTTCTAAATCATAATTCTCTCAATCGTTATCATTATGAATAGTGTTTAAACATATATATGTTACTTAGAGAAACGCTGTAATTTAATCATGATTTAAGATTAATTAAATAATTTGGTTGATGCGATCCTACAGTCCAAATGCCAAATTAACTTAGTGTTATAGCCTCTATCACATCAAACAAATCTCTCTTTCTAACACACACGCGCGCGCGCACACACACACACACACACACACACACACACACACACACACACACACACACACACACACACACACAGAGAGACGTTATTCCAAAAATAATCAGGCTCGATTCAGGGAAGGTCAAAAGGTGTATTACCGTTAAATTTTCGATATATTTTTTTCCATTCCAATACTTATAACTTCGTATAAGAAAGTAAAAATTGTACTCCAAATTAAAGTAGAATCTGTTGAGTACCTGCAGATGTAAAGAGGCGTCACTAATGCGAGGAACATAGAACATATATCCAATGTAATCAGGTAGATATAAATCAAATGTCTATCAAACAAAATTTTTTATTCTGAGAGCGTTACAGTTTAGTTTAGACACACAATCGATCTCTTAGATCTCGTATATAATACATACGGCGAGTCATGCACTAGTAAACGGACAACTCGAAATCACTGACCAGTATCTATTTATATATGATTGAGTTTTAATCAGTGTTGGAATATAATGTTATGTGATTCGGTAACTAAAACCAAATCCAAACTCAAGTTATTTTCTATTCCCTTAAATAGTTTTTAAAAATATTAAATAAATTGAATATGATTTTTCTCTCTATAATTATTGTTTTGAATTTTATTACTGCCTGAATTTGTAATTTGAGAAAATAACAGTAACCGTATACATTTACTCACATGTAACGTCTCTGGATCGTATCAGAGACAGAGACGTAACATGCTACTTATCTGCAACATATAAATGCTGATCTGACGAAATATATACCGAGTCATTTCGTTTCCACACTAGACGTTGTTTTCAGGAAGCAAATTATTTCTTAAAACAATATGTATTCGTATCAAAATAGCCAAATATTTGACCTTTCGGCAATGAGCAATTTAATTATCGCCACAGATAATTAAATTGATAGATAAGACAGCTGCTATATATTTTTTGGAATGTATAGTCTATAGTTTCTATACCTAATACATGTTATGCATTTAATTTGCAGTTGTGCAAACATAGCTGGAGCTAGTAGTATCAAATCAATGTTTAAACAATTGTAAATTATTTTTTAACGGCGTTAGATATATTGTAATTTAATGTACTTTTTTTTATTTTCAAAAAATTTCTAAATTCAATATTTCAAGTTGGCCTCTTTTTTGAGTCCTAATAATTCCGAAAATAAAAGGCTTAGTGGATTTAAAAGGCGAAAGGCACGAATTGTGTACCCATTGAACAGGTATACCAAATTTAGTGTCAATCCGTTTAGTATATTCAGTTGAGAAGGAACGGCAAGTTTTGGTCTTACGAGCGAGTGAGCAACGACTAACATCCATGTATATGAGTTATATATTTTTTATTGGATTCAGGATGATAAAAGACGAACTTTTTGTTAAAGAAATTTTTCAATCTGAGAAACTTACAACACACGACTAAATGCTTTAGCTCTTCGGTACTACATTCGACGAGTTAATAATGATAAACAATTTTATAATGTTTATTACATTCTGTGAATGTGACAATAATAGCTACGCCACACTTTAAGAGCGTTTGCTTTAGACAAGACTATTAAGAGAGCGAGTCGATTACCGGCTTTCGCAGCTCAATTGATTTGAGTTTTATTGTCAACATATATGCATTCATTCAAAATCTTTTTAATGAAAAATCAACAATAAAAAAAATAATTATAAGAAACGTTCTAGGTAACTGTGCCACTACACTTTTAATTGAATAATGAGATTTTCTACAACTGTTTTTATTTTCTTATACGAAGTAATGAGTAAGTATTGTAATCATGAAAAAAAATCGATCGCGAGATTTTAACGGAAATACACCTTTTGACCTTCCCTGAATGGAGTCTGACTATTTTTAGAATGACGTCTGTGTATTTATAATAATGGCCAATGCAATAGTTGTAACCATAATTTCATTGCACTGGACATTCTTATACGTAGTAGGTATATTTTGTTTATACTCAATAGTTATAATAAAGTTATTATTATTATCTACCTTTACATTAGGAATCAAAATATTTCCTTGAAATTTAAACATTTTTTATTTTTATTTATTTATTATCTAAACAAAATATACTACTACTACTACATCTAAGAAAGTGCAATATACTGGAGATGCTTATCTTATGCTACAATAATGCCAATGCACGACATCTATGACAATACACTTTTGGTATTCTATCTGATGTGTTCGTATATATGTACATATTTCACATCTATTTAACGCCAAGGAGATGGACTCAATTTAAACTAGTTTCCATTACTAACCCTCTTTTGTTAAACCAAACCAGCTGTATTTGTTCAGACACACACCGCACATTAACTCAATCAATGTTTCGTGTGTTGCCTGTGCTCAATAGGAACAGAGAATTGTGTCCCACGAGGGGATAACTTTGTTCTGAATAGTGTTTGAACAGGGGCGTGGAACGGCAGACGCGAATACCTTCTCAAAATGTGTACTTCGATAACAGAACATCCGTTATACATGTTTGACGAATTCCAAAAACTTAGTGATGTATAACATCAATGTTGCGTATACTATTTTAAATATACCACTAATCTTTTCAAACATTTCTCTCTTAATCTAGTTTGCACAATTGATGACAAATACCAAATTATTTTAGTCTGTTTGCCATGCATAATTTATATATATATTTCCATGTCTGCGTAACTATGACAGCATAAAAAGGAAATTTAAGATTTTTAAATACAAATATGTATAAATAAAAGTTGTGCGAAATATTAATGCTTCATTTTTAATATAACTATAATTGCTATAAGTGCAACCGTTTCGGATAGATATTGCAGAAACTACAAATAATGCTTAGAGAAATCATGCAGTTCCGGTTTGGTTTTTTTTTTTATATATAATAGGAAGTTTTCTTGCAGACCATTTACAAATCTTAAGTTTTACAGTTTCATAATTACAGTTTTAACAGATTTTACCTGTAGAGTGCTCACAGACTGATTAAAAAAAGTTGGGCGCGATACAGGGAAGGTCAAAAGGTGTATTTTCGTTAACTTCTCGAGATTAATTTTTCCATGATTACAATACTTATTACTTCGTATAAGAAAGTTAAAAAAAAAATTGGTAATAAGCGGCTCTTACAAACTATTTCTTCAAATATATTTTCATTTTTCTCAGTTACAGTCTATGGCAAACCCTAAAGGTGCAGTATTACTGCTCTCTTTGAACTTGAAAGTGGTGTCAGATTTACATGGTATTATAATTATTCTGACTAGATAAAGAAGAAAGGGTCGAAGCGGACCCTAGGGCGTCTGGTTAGTTAATATAATTAAAACCGTGCGAAGCGTGTAGATACATACATGCGCTATTTAAATTGAATACCAGCACGTCGCATGAAGAATCATACATTTTTATGAAGACGTTACAAGGAAACACTCCACGTCAAAATCTCTCGTAATACTGCAGTTTTATCTGTTGTTTAGCTAGCATATGATTATACGTTCCTACTAGAGTTATAGTTTTCTGTCATATATAATGTCATATTATAATTTTACTTTCTTATACGAAGTAATAAGTAAGTATTGTAATCATGAAAAAAAAATCTCGAGATTTTAACGGAAATACACCTTTTGACCTTCTCTGAATCGAGTCTGCCTATTTTTGGAATGACGTCTGTGTGTGTGTGTGTCTGTAAGCGCTCTACAGCCTACACTATTACATATTCAAACCGGAAGTGCATGTTAACTTAAGTCATTTTTTGCATATCTCAGAAACGGTTTTGTTTGAATTTTTTTTTCAAAAAGTGTACCAATTCCAAGATAATTAGTTATAGCAAATTATATAAAACTATGCCAGTTAATTGTTTTACTAAACACTAAAATAGACTCAGATATTTTAACATTTAATGTCCATCGTTACAAATAAATTTATTGAAACAAAAGTAAACACACAAAACAAATATTCCAATTGTGAATTTGCTTGTAATTATCTGTATTTGAAATTTGAGGACTTACAATAAAGTGTACAATAAAGAAGCAATTTATAAATACGGTAATATATTGACGAGCCATTTTTTTATAATTAATGAAAAAATTTTCTTGAAATTTAAACATTTTATATTTTAATTTATATACTATCAACTCAAAATATACTGACTACGTATAAGAAAGTTTAGGGCCAACACATGGCCGATGTTTTTTAATATTCTATTTATCATGCAATACATAATCACGCATGTGATTCGAAATAATTAACTGTTAAAATATTCGCAATTTTTTACTGTGTGAACCTGACATTCAAAATTTAGTTTATTGGGGGTTTCTTACCATTATTTGTCGAGGCAAAATGAATATTCAAAATCGGAGAAAAATGACTTGCAATCTTGAACTCGAAGTTGAATGATTGTTGCTTGTTTATAAAACTTTTTATTTTATGCTATATAATTAATGAATTTATGATTATGTCACAGACAAATTTTGATTTTCATAAAAATTCGGATTTAACTAATGTGACGATATGCCATTATTATATTATTGGTATAAACCAAGGATATTGTGCATCAGCACTTTAAATAATTACTTGTACTCGTATGTTCCAAATAAATTACAGTTAGAAATAAATAAATATTTTGATATTTTAAATAAAATTGTGTATTGTTTATATCAACATAATGTTTGAATTAAGATTTATGTGTATAATCCATCCTTCATTTATATAACGCAAGAAAAAGATTAGAACATAAATTTATGCTTTTTGAAATCGGTTGACAAATTTACAATAATCATTCGATGTCTTCTTAACGGAAATAGAAAAAAAATGGTGTTTGCAGCACGTGCTTTGGAACAATGTATCTCGCTGGTATGTTCAAGACTCCGCGCAAAATAGGGCGCGACCCGCTTTGGGAATTATTCGGTCGATATCCACAAACAATCTACCTCTTTCTCTCATGCTCATTGAAACAAATACATATATAGCATCGTATCGTCTTTGTTCTACTCTTGTTATTCGGCAGTGCTTATATCCATTATATTGTTCCACATTTGGGTAAACTATGTTTGAACAGTGATTTACTATTGTAGTTATTGAATTGAAGTTGTCAATAGAAGATGCAACCAAGGAACGAGTTTTAACAGTAACATAGTTTGCAGATACTATATTGCATATTATGGATTCTTTCGATGGCAGTAGAATTTCTGTCTGACAGATCTGTGTCAAGGGTAGATTGTTGGATTGCTTTTGTTGTGCATACCTGAATTAATATGCTTCCAGTTTAAGAAATAAACTGTTTTTAAAATAATCATGATCTCTTTAAGAATTATGCACTGATTCAAAACGAATTAGCCAAATTATTGTGATTATTTGTATGCTAGCTAAAACCCGACAGTAATTATGATTGTTTGATCTTTCAAATGCACATAGAACTCCATGTAACCCTTTCCTGGGTACGCCCATGCAAGTGATCATAACTTTACCTTCACATATGTACGAGTATATATATATATATATTTAGGATCGGTTGTAACTACTAAATTTAACACTACGTTTGGTTCTATTCAAAACATTACAATGGCGATGTAGATTCACTCTAGTTTATTTCAAGTAACACGTATATAAAGACATAATAACTAAGGAATTGTTGATTTGCGAACTCCTTTTAGCTCGCCGTAGGTAGTACCGAAAAGCTAAAGCATTTAGTCGTGTGTCCAAGTTTCTCGATTTGAATAAATTCATATTTCATGGTTCTGACTCCAAAAAAAGGTATAACTGTATACTTGGATGTTAGTCGTCCCTCGCTCGTAAGACTACAGTTTGTCGTACTTTCTCCTCTAAACATACTAAACGGTTTAACACCAAATTTGGTATTCATAATATGTGGGTACACAATTCGGGCCGTTTGCAATTTAAATCCATTACGTCTTTTATTTCCGGCGTTATTCAGCCCCAAAAAAAGACAACGACTTTAAATATTAATTTTAGAAAGCATTTTATAATACTAAATAATATACAAGAAATTCCAATATATTTTTGGTCATGACATTTTTTCAAAAATGAAGTCCCAACGCTGTTTAAAAATATTTAATAATTGTCTAAACATTGATTTGGTGTTTTTACCGACATCAATTTTGCATAGCAAAACTAACGTAACGAAATGAATAAAATCCTTTTCTAGACTGTCGAAAATGTCATTGATATTGAAGGTTATAGTACAAATGTGTATTGTTTTAGTATGTTTTTAAGTGGAGCTATATGGTTTTTTAAAAACATATTTTGCAGACTCTACATCAAAATAATCTTATGCTTGCTTGCTCATATTTTATTTTATTGTTTTATATTATTGTTGCTTAGAATGTTCATAATTCAATCAGAGAATTCGTGAACATTGGCTTTATCAATGCTTGTTTTGTTAAATGTTTAAAAGTAATGAAACGTAGTTTATGTATCGCTATTAAAACTATACTTCAAACATGACCTACTTAAAATGATAACATGCTTTACGCTGTCTATACTTTTACTGACGTCACTGTACAGCTTTGAAGACTTTTTTCCCACTAATGAGGATGTAAGGAGAAACATCCTAGCATAGACACTTTTTTTTATTAATTTGTATAACTTTGAAGAAACAATTTCTAAATCTGATATTTAATACAGAAAACAATTCAATTACCAAATTAACTCCCAGAACTTTGTTATTAGGTCATAATACCACGCCTGGCTAATTTTTCATTTGCCATTAAATACCTTTTTAATTAGAGCATCTGCATTATTAACTAAGGGTTGAAATCATCAACAAATAAAACACACACATCACATCTTTAGCCACAAATGATATAGCAGGCAAACATTTTGAAGCATTTACATTCCTACATACAATCTTTCGACATTCTATACATTTACAGAACACTGATTTTATGGCTAAAATTTTGATTTATTTTACAGAAATAGCATATTTATTAAATACGATATTATATTCAATTATGACGCATATTAATTTAATTGTCGGTATATGATTTTATTGTGGAAAATAAGATATATTTTCCACAATAAAATCATACCTATACCGATAATTAAATTAATTGAATAATTTGAGAATGTTCAGGAGATATGTCAAACAACTACAAATTTGTTGAAATAGGTACCTGAAGGATTTATGTAAAAAAAATTACATGATATTTACTAACTTACTTATGAGAAATTAAACAAAATTCGTTAAATAAGCATTGACTTCACCAATGCCCAAAGTTTGGCAGGGTGAATTTATGTATAAATAAATAATATATGTACTATAACCATCAATATCAAAATACCTATTAGATTTTTTTGTAGATTATTTGGTATAATCAAAAATGTTCTAAAATCAATATTTAAGGTTGTTGTCTTTTTTGGGGGCTAATCTGTTAAGTATCTTGAGATGAAAAAGAGCGACAAATTTGGTCTTACGAGCGAGCGACGACTAAAATCCGATAAAAGACGAACTTTTTGTTAAAGTTATATTTCAATCCGAGATACTTACAGATGCATAACCAAATGCTTTATCTCTTTATTACTAAAGATCATTAAGAATGAAAAATACATTCCTACATTCAAGTTCAAGGCTCTAGTTATCAATTATATAACGTATGACTTTTTTGCAGCAATCAAAGTACAGATATTTGTTAATTTTAAATTTGAGTTACATTTCTTGCGGTCTTCTTTTATACTCATCACACCTTCTATGCATACTCTTTTATTCCAGCTAATTAATTTCTAATTACTTTCACTTATTTTATTTTCCACATTCTTATTTCAATTGCATATATCATATAAATCATTCTAGTAACATTTTCAATCGACATTCTTTATACATGACTAAACATCTCATTTATTCATTTTATGCTTCATCTTGCATGCCCTACATTTTTACTTTCTTTTACGAAGTAATAAATAAGTATTGTAAATATGAAAAAAAAATCGAGATTTTGACGGAAATACATTTTTTGACCTTCCCTGAGTCGAGTCTGACTATTTGTAGAATTCCGTGTATGAGGGTGTGTGTGTGTGTGCGCGTGTGAACGCTCTACAGCCAATACGGCCAATGCAATAATCCTAAAACTTAAGACTTGTATATGTCTCGCAATAATATTCAGACCGGAATGCATCCTAAAACTTTCTCCAAAACTTAAGACTTGTATATGTCTCGGAAGAAAACCCTTCTATTTTTGAAAAGAATATTCAAACACTATCACGCCATAATTAATTTAGAAACAAATAATTATCTAACATTCGATAACTTCCGTTTCTATATAAAATAAAGTATTTTGCTTCTTCAAAATTATTATTATTATTGATTTCCAAATGAATAAATCATTTACTTGTGACCCTTCTGCAATGACCAATGCTTCATAGTGATACTAACGATGTTCGTAAAATGCTTTTTCTGAAATATAAATCTTATTTATTTTTATTTTCACATACTCCTGATTCCTTTACTCCTGTTTTTCAGTGTATTAGTTTAGTTTTTGTGGTGAAAGATTGATTGCTACAGATTTCCATTAAGATACGACGAAAACAGATGATTATATTGTTGCAATTGTAGGTCAGTAACAAGAATCGATATGAGGAAACTCTTGATATAGTGAAAAAATTGGCTATATTTTAAAACGACGATTTTTTATATAAAATAAAACTGCAACTTCTTTTGTTTTATCATAATAGACACGCAATAGAGGGAACATTTATTTATAATTGGTAGTCTTTACTTGCCATTTATTTTGTCACGCTAACATTTCAAGTAATTGGACTAAAGCAACTTTCAGTAATAGCATTGCAGTAACAATGATTTAGTAATTGTGTAAGGATATGGAATTGAAGGAAGAAAGATTAGCTATTCTGAGTGTGGACGACGGGCTAAACAAGTTTGTACGTCAGTAAACAAGGTTCAATTATATATTTAAATTTAAAATAAGGGTGTGTTTTTTTTTTTTACTTATACGAATGTATATAAGAAAGTATCGAATCTGACTATTTTACTGTGTCTTACTTTCTTATAAGCATGTATAAACGGAAGTATCGAGATTTTAGCGGAAATACACCTTTTGACCTTTCCTGAGCCGAACCTGACTATTTTCGGATTTTCTCTCTCCCTGTCTGTGGCTGTGTGTGTACGATCTACAGCCAGAATTGGCAAAGCTATAATTATGAAACTTTAAACTTAAGATTTGTATATGAATTGTGAGAAAATTTCCTATTTTTGAAAAGAATATTCAAACCTGAAGAACATTAGACATTTTTTGTCGTTTCTGCAACTTTTTTATTTTTTTTTGCTATATCTTCGAAACGGCTGCACTTACAGCAAATATAGTAGTATTCAAAATGAAAGCTATTACTATTTTGCATAACTTTTGCTTAAAAAGTTTCTGCAAAAAGTGTACCAGTTACAAGAAAATAACTACTGAAATTCTAAACTTTCTTATTTATGTTGCCATAGATTCCTACGTAGGTATAGAAAATTATATTTTATAAATCATAGCATTTATGCCTACCTGTCACTATTTTAACCGAAAGACCAAATAGACTAAATTAATTTGGGATTTGACATTTGGTATTAGACATCGATTATCACAAATAGATTGAGTGAAAACGTTAAGTATTAGTTAAATATTAGTGATATATTCAAAGTGTTATTTCTATAAATATTCTGTTAGTTATTTAATTTATTTGAAAACTAAAAAAAAACCGGCCATAATAATTGCTTATATGTTATAATGAATAAATCTATTTTCTTTTCTTTTCCAAAAAGATTATTTTAGTATCCTTATTCCTATCTAAACAGAACTATGTATAAGAAAGTCCAGTGCGGGCAACTGCAGATATTTTGCATATGTTAAGCTTGATTATCACTAAGCGTTTAACTGTTTTGTTTGGTGAACGTAGTACCACCAACTGGATGGACGTATTGGTCTAGTTCTACCTGCAGGCGCGAGGTCTTGTTGTACCTCGAAACTTGTGGACTGTATTTAATTGAAAGCCGCGGATATGTTGAACAATATTTATTTACAAATTATAGTGGTATGGAGCGAATTCAAACGTTGTTTGCAACTGTGGCTACGTTTACACCGTGTGCTTGGTTAGCTGACTAAATACTTTATTCCAACTATATTGTAACCAACCGTTTGGGTCACTCGGTGTAAACACTTAAGCTTTGGTTTCCCAGGAAGCGGTGCCGTCATTTAACGGCCGTAAAAATACGGTGGAAAAAAGTACGGCCGTAGTACGAGTAAAGAGGAAACAAATATGTAGGTATATAATTTTGAATGTGATGTTTTTTGGTTATACATTATGTTTTGAACTGTCATAATAGTAGTCTTTCAAGCTAATAATAAATGGCACTGACTTGAATTAAATTCAGACTAATGAAACCTGACCCAGTAAGTGGAACCGCCGCGCCGGTGTAAACACATGATGACCAAGTACTTGGTTTGGTACGCTTTTGGTCAGATAACTAAAAAACTATCGGTGTAAACGTAGCCAATATACATACGTATTTAGTTAATCTAACACTTTCGTTGGGGGGCACTTGTGAAACATTTTCAAATATTATAACGAAAAAAACTTACCAAGTACTTTTTTCGTTATAATATATCTATATTTAGTTTAAAATGAAATCTTGTTTAAATTTTATTCAATTGCGTTTTTCCAAAAGTACAAACAGACTAAATCTAGGGATATTTGCTGTTTCCCAAGTAGCCTACTCACCTGATTGATCTCTAAGTACGCGTTGATTCGTACTTAAATATTGAGTATGAATTAACTTACTTTCATATACTACTCACTATTAAGTATCTTTAGCATACTAACATTTATACTTAGCGAAGGCGAGACATAAAAATATTAAAGCCTTTATGAATTATTCTAAACTGATGTATTGTGCCATAAACATTTAATTTGTTTTACTAAAATCTAGCACAAATAATAATAGTTTTCTTTCAAAACAATTCCTTTGTTATATAATCGAAATACTAAGAAATCTTGCACTCATGAAAATTAAACATATTTTGACAAATGAGTTTTACAGTATGCTCCCATATGTATGTCTACATACACTCTAAGAAAAAAATTATTACCATTACCAAGAATTTGGTTGCCCTATTTTCTCTAATAAACTCTGTTGCAGCAACAAATTTTTGTAACTGCAACATTATTTTTGTTGGTGTTACTGCACTTCCGTTTGAATATTCCTTTCAAAAATAATAGGTGTACGTCTGGATAATATACTTCATAACACACACATACGACATTCCGAAAATAGTCAGAATCTATTCAGAGATGGTCAAAATGTGTATTTCTATTAAATCTCGAGTTCTAATATTTTCATAATTACAATACTTCCGTATATACATACATTCATATAAGAAAGTAAAACTAAAAATCGAGGGTTTGCATTAAACTTTCTAATATGTAATATATCTGTTATATATATATATATATATATATATATATATATATATATATATATATATATATATATATATATATATATATATATATATATATATATATATATATATATATATATATATATATATATATATATATATATATATATATATATATATATATATATATATATATATATATATATATATATATATATATATATATATATATATATATATATATATATATATATATAACAATTTATTTTACAATTTTATATAATATAAATGTTATAAATTACTTAAATATTTATGAAATTGTCAAAATGTTTTATCAAATTATTATAAAACACAAATAATAAATTCAATTATTATTTATCTTATAAAGCAAGTGGAGAGTTGACACTATGAACATATTTATCAATGTGAAACGCGTCAGTGTTGCAAACTATCGAAATAGCACGCACTTCAAAAAGAAGTAAAACTAAAAATAGATTTAAAAAATTATAAGAAATGATAATTACATATATGAATATTTATTTAACTATGTATAAGTATACAAAAGCATAACAAACTATAAATAAAAATGACGTAAGTTTTTAAAATAACAAAATTACCATAAATACTAATTTTTAAACCATGACCGATTTTTATATCTATAGATTCATGATCGTACATACTATTTACCAGTTTATAATTTGAATGTATGATGTAAAATGTCGGCAGTATATAATGTTGTGAGGCTGAGGCTGTGGTATAATTGGTTTCACTTGCTGCCTGCGACATTTTTTCTTTATTACCGACATCCTGAAGTACAAATTCACAGTCTGTAACCATTGTTCCAGCAGTTCCAAAACACCATCTTTGATTTTAGACGTACGAAAATTACGTTATGCAATTATAGTTATTAAACGGATGAATACTCCCATTACCATTCTGTCCCATGACTCATATCGTTCATTCGTTTATTTGTGTTACATCGAAGCAATCTTTTATTATTATTATTATTTAGTATAAAAGTCACGGCATAAATATAAAATATGCCAAGATAATAAAATAATGCATGTTATGTAATATCAGTTATTAGAATAGAATAAATAGTCCACATTTTACGAAATATACACATATATCCAAAAAGTACAAATATTTTTTTCTTCTAAAAGTCAAAGTGCAACATTTTAAAAGCAGTCCCATTTATGTAATTTAAAGTAACAAATCACAGTACTTGATGAGTTGTTCTAAGTTCTAACAAATGCATATGTTACCGTAAGACGCAATGAAATGCAATTTGCCGTTACCAAGAACAACGTGTATAGGTACATAAAAAACGTACGATCCATTGTTCTTATTTTATGCTCATTTAACGTTACACTTGATGAGCAGAGTTTAAATTAGAGGAATGTATTTTTAATTATTTGCCACGTTTCTAAACATGTAGGTATAGACTAAGTTATCCATTTTAAATTGTGAATGAACATATATTACAGACAGTAAATATATTTAGTCGCCATTAACCTGTACATTATCAGGCAAGATAAAAGTACGTTTAAAATCACTACAAATACTTGTTATTCGTACCTTTACCTATGAATGTATACAATCATCGACTGTCTCCTTGGTAAATGTGAAATTTTATAACAAAACCTAATTCATAGCTTAAACCAAAGATCGTTAGTAAAATGTGTGCAATTTAGTCTAGTTATTGTCCAGTGGAGTAAGGTGAAAAAAAAAATATACATGTGCTTGTAACTAGAATATTTATTTAAAAACATTGACATATTTAAAAACGATAATTGCAAAATAGCAATTATTTAAAATTCGTTGTGCGTCTGAAATTGAATTGAACATAATTGTACCATTTATAAAATTATAATTACTAATATGAATACGCTACAGATTTAAGAATCATAATACTCAAAAGTCATTCATTAGAATAAATTGTATGTTACCTAATAGAGGGAAAATTGTAATACCTATAGGTAAACTAATTACACCACATAAGTATTTATGTAACTAATTCAAAGCATAGATTTAATAGTAAAGGGGAAAAGATTTAATTTACAAGTCAAATGACACGTGTATAGCGTGTAAAATGACATTTCTCGTTACCACCCTAAAGTAACCATTACACATTGGCTTGTATGCATGTATGTACCTACATATACATTATAGGTATAATAAATAACAAATGCATTTGAACTTCATCAAACAGCAAGTTAAATTATGATTATTTATGATAACAGGTGCCAAGGTGTGTTCTGTTCATTGTAATATGAGGTCATGGTTTTATGCTTTCATCATTCAATCAGCAAGGTGCTATTAGTGTTTGTATTTCATGAACTTCATTTTCTTTCAACTATCATTTTTAGCTCTTTGTACATAGTAAAACATCTACAGTGTCTTGCACTGGCCTTTCTTATACGTAGTAGGTATATTTAGTTTAGATAGAAAGGTTATTAAAATACACATTCAAGAATATACAATTATTCATTACCTACGCTATATTAGAAATTATTATGGTCGGACATTTTAATTTTCAAAAGAAATTAAAACCAAACAAAATATTTATATATAATATTTGATTAATTTTTGAAACAGTTTTTTCACTAAATCTATTTGTGACAATAGATTTTAAATGTCAAAGCTCAAATTATGTCAGTACAATTTGTTTTTCTGTTAAACAATTAACAGACATAGTTGATACGATTCATAAATATAATTTCTCATACCTACGTAACTATGGCAATATAATTAACATATTTAACAATTTCAATAGCAATTTTCTTGTAATTGGTACACTGGTACACTTTTTGAAGTAAATAAAATTTGTGCAAAATATTAATATCCTTAATTTTAACTATTTTTACTGTAAGTGCAGCCGTTTTGGAGATATTGAAAAACCGCAAAAACTGACTAGCGTAAACAAGTACTTCAGGTTTGAAAATTCTTTATCAACAGTTTTGACTGTTGCGCGCACACACACACCATACAGAAGTCATTTCGAAAATAGTCCGACTCAATTCATGTAAGGTCAAAAGGTGTATTTCCATTATCTCTAGATCGGTTTTTTCATAATTACCATACTTATTACTTCGTATAAGATAGTAGAAATGGCTGATATAATTTTGAAATTCAATATATTGAATTATGCCAAAAATATTACAAAACATTTTTTTACAATATTGCACTGACATACTCTCAAGTATTTCTCTTTTTGTTTCTCTTTGATACACCACAAATACCTTTCAAAATTTCATTTCCACAGCAGTCCACGCGCTTTTTATGCTTGGTTTGTCAAACTCAACATTCACTCCTATACCTGATCAACGATGGCACATCGCAGATGCACCATTGTGCACGCATAACCTTGCATCCTTAGACATTTTAAAATGTCTTGCAAACATTCCTAAAGCCCTTAAAATCTTACAACCAGCAGACACTCTTCTCTCACTTTCGCAATCATATTTTCCATCGCTAGCTAAAGAATAAACAAACTGTTTTACTGGCTCTAGTCGATGTCCATCTACCACAATATTACACACTGTCCTGCGTTCATTCTTTTCAAACACCGTAACGTTTGATTTACCTACATTTAGTTCAAGATTCATATCCTTTCCGATATCACTTATATAAATAATTGGTACCTAACCATGTGATCGTTGCTTAAAAGATTGTTTTGAATGTTGTTCTGATAGTTATTTTGACTGTTTCGGTTATTGTTTACATATATATATATATATATATATATATATATATATATATATATATATATATATATATATATATATATATATATATATATATATATATATATATATATATATATATATATATATATATATAGTGATTTTTAAAAAATATTCCTGCTTATATACCTAAAGACTTTTCCACACCATGAGCAATAGTGCGATTATTTGTCGAATTCTGTACTTTAATGTAAGTATTTTAAAGTTCTTTTCTATTCGCATCATCATTGTAAATTAAACAATAATGATTGTAAACCATGGGTACTGGGCTACGTAACCTAGATTTCAGGCAGCAAGGTCGTCTGCTTATTCACATATTTGTTCATATAAAATGTAATGTTTGCAATGTAGTAACTAGGACCGAAAGATGGCTTTATTATGGTGAAATGACGTCAGATTACGTAATAAAACTAGACGCACTATAGTAGGTATAGGAAAAGATGGAATGTGTGTTATTTGGCCTTCTACGTCACATGAACGAGACTTTTTGGAGTAGAAGTTGATTGAATCGGGCCGACAAAGCCTGTCGCTGTAGGCGAACTTTGGTATGATTTTCCTCCTTCTTCACTTTTAACTTGTAACCTATTTATTTCAACAAGAATGACGAGAGAATAAGATAATAATGAAAGCCGTGATTGCTACCGCAATATTTTACACATGTTTGTGATATTGATATGATAATGTAGCGGAAGATAAACTCTTGTTCGAGATTTATATGATTCTTGTAGGTATATATTTTATGCCAATTATCTAATGATTTATCATTATTTTTCAAACTAGTAGGTATCTAGACATGCGATGTAACTATTGCAATAAAAATAAGAAAAATAAGATTTCCAATAGAAATATTTCTTGTAACTGGTACACTTTTTGAAGAAAAATGTCAAACAAAAAATGTGCAAAATATTAATATCTTTCATTTTAACTAATTTTACTATTTGCAAAAAAGGACATCTAAAATAAGCATGCACTTCCGGTTTGAATAAGAGGTTTTCAGACAGACAGACACAGAAATATACAAATCTTAAGTTTAAAGTTTCATAATTTTACCTTCAACGGTTTAGGCTGTAGTTGTAGAGCGCTCTCTCTCTCTCTCTCTCTCTCTCTCTCTCTCTCTCTTACACACACACACACGTCATTCCAAAAATAAACTCGATAAAAATAATCAACTCGCTACCTTATATTGTCAATATGTTTAAAGTAATTAAATGATTTGTTATATTTAAATATATTTTCAGAACTATTATAAAAAATATTATGTATTGTAAAATAGGGAAATAAAATTTATATATCTATCGAATGTCTAGTTTAGAGTTACAAAATTCTAAAATAAGAAGGACGTTGGAAATACGAACCTATTTTAGGTGCGTTGTAAGCTGTGCAAACATTAAACCGCGCTATGGTAGATTTCCTTTTTGTTTTCTTTGGATCTAAACCGAAGGCTAAAGAAAACTTCATTGACTTTATGAAAAGCTTTCGCGAGAAGTTGACAGCAAATATGTATCCGGCGTTAAAACGAAACTTATAATAAAATGTGTATAAACGGCAGAAATATTACACTAAGCTGTTGATATAGTATCAAAGAGTAAACATAAATAGCCTCTGGTCTTGTACCCTATAGGTGATTAAAAGGCAAAAATATTTTTTGAAAGTTACTATAAAATTAAGGTGAACCATCAAGCTCGCTAAAACATTGTGCATATCAAATGAAAAAAAATATATACCATTCGATGTGTATTTGCATAAAAATGCATTGATAAAAATTTCAATTATTTTCTATTTGTATTAATGGAGAAAAAAATAAAACTATGAAAAAGTGCCTATTTTAGGGGGTTTTTATTTTTTATATCTAAAAATACTAGTTAGAAATAAATGTAATTTTTACCATGCATTTTTAATCCAAATACACATCGAATTTTTTTAAAATTATTATTATTTAAAACTCCCAAAATAGGCACTTTTTCATAGTTTTTTTTTCTCCATTAATACAAATAGAAAATAATTGAAATTTTTATCAATGCATTTTTATGCAAATACACATCGAATGGTATTTTTTCTTTTTCGTTTGATGGGCACGATGTTTTTCTTAACGGGCCCAGTTCACCGTAATTAAAATATTTCATTTTATCAAAAAGAAAAATCGGTTCAAATGTGTGGTATAAAATTTAATTTATACATTTGTTTTTTCATCTTGATTATTATTGGCATTAAGAATGTATGATGGGAGGCAAAGAATTTATATTATTTTATACGTATTTTTTTTATTGTTTAGACGGACCCAAACACGGCCTTTTTACGAGCGGCCCGAGCGGGCCAGTTGGACAAATTACAAGAATATTTGGATTCTGGCACAGTCAGAGATATCAACACATCGAATGCGGTAATTTACATATATTTACATATAATAAAACTGACTTTAACATGATGAGGAATCAATTACAGAAATATATAGAATAGTTTATAAATTATAATATAAACATGTCTTATTACAACGTAATATTTACTGTTGTAATAAAGGTGACAATAATTACTGTTATTATATTGTACTTTGTAAATGTGGGAAGTGACATGAATAAATATCACTTAATTTAACATTTTTCTTTTTATATACAGTCGAACTTCAATCACTCGAATTTTTGATAACTCAAACAAAATTGGTTAACAATATCCATTACATATATAAGTAATTTGATTACTTGGAGTCTTGATAGCTCGAACTTTTTTGTGGCAAGTCATGGTTCGAGTTACCGAAGTTCGAATGTACTTTTAATATGGTCAAGTAAAAGTGACCAATTTCAAACATTTCGATGCAAATTTTATTTGAGCAAATAACTTATTCACTTCTGTATGCATGTTACAGAATTTATCCAAATTTATATGGATATACCCAAGGCCATGCCCAGGATAAGGTTTTTGGGGTTTATAATATTTCCTACTTACGACCTTGAAAATGATCTTAAGGTGAACCATCAAGTTCGCTAAAACATCGTGCCTTGCAAATGAAAACTAAAAAAATACTATTCGATGTGTATTTGCATAAAAAATGCTTGGTAAAAATTTCATTTATTTTGATCTTGTATTAATGGCGGAAAAAATAAAAACTATGAAAAAGTGCCTATTTTGGGGGTTTTTATTTTTTATCTCCAATAATACTAGTTAGAAATAAATGAAATTTTTATCATGCATTTTTATTGCAAATACACATCGAATGAGATTTTTTTTTTAAATTAAAACTTACTGTAAAGTGTGCAAATTTGCTCCCGAATTTTTGGAAAATATTCACTTTCCCCAAAAACCATCAGTAAATGTTACATAGTTGTTTAGTAGTCATAAATTTGGGATGAATCTTACTATAGAGTACAATTATTGGTAAAACTGAGTCTCAGGGGGTCTCGTTGACATTTAGCAACAAAAAAAGATGGCCGTCTGAAGGCTAGTTCACCTACAGTGTTTGCGTGATATGTACCCCCCCCCCCCCGACCTAAACTTTGCCCTGGTTTAAGGAGCAACTCGCTTCGTAGGGTATGCTTTCTCCCCCCCCCCCCTCTCCATCAACCTAAACTTTGCCCTGGTTCTGGAGTAAATTTCTTTTTTCGTCGATATTTCATTTGAAAAACCTTTACAAGTTTGTTTTACGCTGAATAAACTACTACCAATCGACAATATGTTTGCGTTTTTATTTGCGTGTAATTCCTTTGTTTTTCAATAGATTTAGCAATATAAAGTTATAATTGACCTTGATATGCTAATTGGCAACTTGTTTTATATTTTAAAATAGTAAATATTGACATTTCATCTAGTCATACTTTCATAGCTACGATTTTGTTATTGTCTAAATTTTACTTCGTTGGCAACTGTCAGTGAGATCCCCTAAGACTCAATTTACCCCAATTGGTAATTTAGTTAATGACAATTAACTTATTTTGATGATTTATTTATTATATACTAATAAATTAAATAGTTTTGCTGAGTTGAAAATTATTTTTCAAAAAAGTAAATATTGAACTATATAATTAGTTTTTACAACAGCCACAAAATACAAAATGAATTATGATTTTTTTTATTCAATTTTCCTATTGGTTTGTTTTGAAATACATTTTATATAAAAACAATATTTTGTTATACCAGATTCGCAAAACATCATGAATAGATTACGGTTTGTTTCCGTATTGGTGCCATTGCGTTTCTAAATTCTATTCTAAGTATAATGTAAAACAAGCTTAGAATTGTTTTATTATGCAAGCCTCGCAGACAGATATTTCTTTTTGTCAAGAGGCAAAAATTATATTAGTTGAACGTGCAAGAATGTACGCTAACTACTACAGGTTAAAAATTAGCTTTCGTGAAATTTTCTGTTAATTTATTTTGGATGTAACATTATTATATACCTAATCAAATTGAGTTAATAAACAGAACATAAATCCTGTTTACGTAAATAATAATTTATTCATTTATTTTCATTGTCTATACTGAATGAATAAAAATGTATTGATTATTTTTGGGTATAGTATTTTGAAACACTCTGTAAATAATTATATAATTATTTAGAACGGCTTAAACGCTCTCCATCTGGCAGCTAAAGATGGTCACATAGAAGTAGTCAGAGAATTATTAAAACGAGGAGCAATCGTTGATGCAGCTACAAAGAAAGGGAACACAGCGTTGCACATAGCGTCATTAGGTACGAATAAACATTCACTTATTATTCCGTTTGTGTGAGATGAAAATCTAAATATCATATTTCTATCTTAGCTGGCCAAGAAGAAGTAGTACGATTACTGATTCAACACGGAGCTTCCATAAACGTTCAATCACAGAATGGATTCACACCACTTTACATGGCAGCCCAGGAGAACCATGATGGGTGTGTACGATATTTACTGGCGAAAGGCGCGAATCAAGCACTTGCAACTGAGGTATTATTGATTCTATTGAACATTTTTTAATGAATTGTATTTGCGATATACTTTAAAGTAGGCGAAAGAAATATCTCAAAATATTGTCTTTTAATTTTACTTAAAAAATCTTGGACCTATGACGTATATGCGTTTTTGTCTACTGCTGCTAATAGATAAGCATAAACATCTATTATCTAACATATAATTTGGTATATATTAATATTTTATTATACTTAAAGTGGCGCAGCTATTAGGACATACATAGAATTTGTAAAATTTTGCATAATAAGTGGGCCAGTTGTTGGTTTCTTTATGAAGTGCGTGTTATTTAACATTGATAGATATATATTGTCCAACTTCCGCTGTAAAGAGGTTTGACACTACAGATCTATCAATGTCAAGCACGTCAGTGTTGCAAACTGTCGAAATATCACTCACTTCAAAAAGAAACTTTCTTATGCGTAGTAGGTATATCAGTTTAGATAGCGAGGGTAATAAAATATAGAATTATAATAACAATTATTCATTATATTATTAGGAATGATTACAACCAGAAATTTGTTAGTTTTCAAATAAATTAAATACTACAATTTTACAATATATTTAATATATCACTAACCTTTTAAATACTTTTTCACACTTTTTTTTTTCAAATCTTATATTATTTAAATTAATTTTGTTAATATTTATAAGCATAGTTGATATGATTTATTTTATTTACAATGCACCTTACATTTTAAACACTGTCATATTAAAAATTTGTTTAACAACTGTTCAATTAGTCATATTACAAATTAAGAAAAAATGTATTGCATTTAGACGTTTATAATTGGTAGCAGTTCAATTAATCAAATCAAAATAATAATACATACGAACAAATATAAAATACATTAAAATAGAAATATAAAGCTAAAATAATTCTGATCTGCATTTATATGTATTTCGTTATTGTATCAGCTCGTATGACATATGGTAGTAGTTGGACCACCTTAAATACATAAGTGTTTTAATGAAAACTAATCAATTGTTTGTTTTTTTATAGGACGGTTTTACACCATTAGCAGTAGCAATGCAACAGGGCCATGACAAAGTAGTAGCGGTGTTGTTGGAGAGTGATACACGAGGGAAAGTGCGATTACCCGCTTTGCATATTGCAGCGAAGAAAGATGATGTGAAAGCGGCAGCTTTGCTATTACAGGTGAATGCGAATTATACTATTTCCTTATTACAGAATATATAACTTGTTTACTTTTTATATAATCGGTGAATTTCGATTGTTTATTTCGTTATTCGTTACTGTTTTTAGATATGGATCGATGTTAAGTAAAATTATAGACTTTAGCGCATATAGAGAAATCTGTTACAAGTACCTTTTTATAGATACTACGTCTATTACATATTTTCTTGTAGCATACAAAGTCTTTTTATGGATAATTAAATTACGCTGTAATAACTACAGATTTTATGTGTGGAAATATTTAGTTGCCATGTTGTTACAATTATTTCTTGTTGTCTGAATTATCAATAATAATTAATTATATTTCTTTATTTTATTTTATTGATGATAACAAATGCTTTCACAAGCAATGAACTATGAAATTTAAGGGGCGGACTGAACCTTTTCGAACTTCTAGCAAATGACTAAAATGTTTATTTAAAAATATAAATAATAATATATAATTTTATCGAAAATATTATGCAATTTGTACAACGTTCAAAAATAAACAAATTAGTTGCTGTTCCTCTGTATCAAACAAAGAGATATATCTGTAAATCTGTTCCTTATAGATAATTGTGCAGAATGACATTATTTATAATTCGAATAAACAGACTTTTATAAGCTATTTATTTACAAATATATGGTCTTTTAACAAAATACACAAAACATTGTTTATATTCATTATCTAAATATACTAATTATATTTATGTAACTTTTAAATGCCTAACGGGCTGTACAATTTTCATCAAGCGTTAAATATTTGATTCTTATAACGTCATTTGATTTTAAACCGTTTGCTGATTAGTCTGATAAAAATAAACCTTTAGCAAGAAATGAGTAGTTAGTTTAGTAAACAATATTGTAAGTACTTTCTATATATGCTGAAAATAATAAATCATGAACTCAAATCAGTTCAAACTCATTAAAAATTATATTATAATACACGTATTATTCGCCCTCCGCTCAATTAAGTTCCACCTACGCCATTGCATTATTCTATTATTCAATCAGTGAACCTCAAACTATACGCCCGGAACCTTCTATTTTAACAAATTTATATGTTGAATGTAATAAACTTTAAATTACGGAAAGACTTCTATATCCTGAACACGACTTTTGTAATTTAATAAACCAAAAATTCTATAAATTAATTATCATTTCAGTAGAATACATTTTTAATTTGTTTGATAAAGTGTTATATTTTTAGGAGAAATTTTTGTATACATTTGACTTTAATGTTTTTTTTTTGTAATGTGAATATCATATTCATAACATATAACACCTTTAATGATTCTAATTATTTGATTGTATGTTTAGAACGACCACAACCCAGACGTAACGTCTAAAAGTGGGTTTACCCCACTACATATTGCAGCTCATTATGGCAATGACAAAGTTGCATCGTTATTATACGACAAGGGTGCTGATGTCAATTTCTCTGCTAAACACAATATCACACCATTGCACGTTGCTAGTAAATGGGGAAAACTGAATATGGTGTCATTATTAGTGGCCAAAGGAGCAGATATTCAAGCCAAAACGCGAGATGGTTTAACTCCTCTTCACTGTGCTGCTAGATCTGGTCATGATCAAGTTGTGAATATGCTAATCGAAAATGGTGCGCCTATTACTTCCAAAACAAAGGTTTGATATTTATTTATTATGCCTCTAGACGGCAGCATTATCATAATTTATCTTTATCAATAAACTGGTTGTTAAAAATTGCAATAGGGCAAAGAAGCGCCTCTAGATTATTGTTTAATCTTAAAATATTCACGCTTTGTTTATTCTTACAACGTAGATTTTAAATATTGATTAAATTTAAGCAGGAAGGTGTTATAGACACACGTTAATTTATCATATAGTTTGAATTTGGCAAATTATCGAAATAAAAACAAACAGCAACCAATCGAATAGATATAGTTCTCTGAAGCTGAATGTTTGTGACGTCATTGAAATCCATATAACGAATGAGAATTATTATTAATACAAATGAATCAGGTTTATCAAAATGATAGTGTAGTATTGTGATTTGTATATAATTATGACTCAGAAACAGTTTAATTGTGATATTTTAAAAATTAATATTAATTTTCGACTTCATTTCATTATTAAGTATATGATTATTTTATACTTATAGTGCTCTTTTATAATATATATATATATATATATATATATATATATATATATATATATATATATATATATATATATATATATATATATATCTGATATATCTGATATTTAACATTTAGAATTTGCGCAGTTAAATTGCACTAACCATGCTCGTTTAGTGCTTCAGTCTTACTATACTATATATTTTGATATTGTGTCTTGAGTACGTCAAGTGCAGTAATAAATTGTGTATTTCAAAGATGTCATAATAACATTTTTTTTCAATTTATCTATACACGGTTTTTATAAAATTATGATTTTCTTTAGAACGGCTTGGCACCGTTACATATGGCAGCACAAGGAGAACACGTGGACGCAGCGCGTATTTTGCTCCACCACGGGGCACCAGTGGATGACGTGACTGTTGATTATCTAACCGCCTTGCATGTTGCCGCTCATTGTGGTCACGTACGGGTCGCTAAACTCTTGCTCGACAGACAAGCCGACCCGAATGCCCGTGCACTCAACGGCTTCACACCACTTCATATCGCTTGCAAGAAGAATCGAATGAAGATGGTTGAGCTGTTGCTAAAACATGGCGCAAGTATGAAACACTCACTTATATCACACTAGGTTTAATTCGCTGTTGGCATTAGTAAAGTGAATTATATCACTCATTGGTGACTGCACAAAATGCTTATTCGGTCATATATGTAGTTCCTAGTGAAGCCACTTTTCATGTTAAATTTACCAATTGATTAACAGGACAGAGTACATATATATATATGAAGTTTAAAAAATTAATTAAAGACGATTTTTTTCCACCATTTATTTCAGAGTAGAATTAATTTTACCCACCGATTTTAACCAATATTTTAAACATCTTCAGGGTTCTTTGAAATAAATTAGAACTTTGCGGAAAAAAGATGTCTATAATTCATTTTTTACTTATGAACCTATCACAGCTGAGTTGACAATCTTAATCATGTATATAATATAATAATGTTAAGTGTGTATGGCCAGTCGTTTAACTAGTTATTACTTATTTAGTGATAGTGATATCAAAAATTATTTTCTGTAACTAGAAATTTATTTTCCGATAGCAGTAATTCATTTACTGTCAGTAGGAATTCATTTTTTTTTTACCAAGAAATCATTTTATAGTATCATTTAATCATTTTCTGGTGTCACTAAATTAATTATATTTTAGTAGCAGTATAAAAAAAATCCATTAAAGCAAGCTATGTGATATTTTGGAATTTTACTTAGCGCATTTCTCAGTTCACGATGATTCTATCAAATACGTATATTGGCGTTTTACACTTTATTTTTTTAATTATTAAATTATGCCAGTCAGTACTTTAAAATTAAATTTATCATTAGGAAATTTGAAATTAGAATTGGCAGATATTAATTGACCAGGATAAGCCAAATCATTTTCTAATTTATGAATGAGTTGTGATCGTATCCACTGTATTCATGAAACAGGATGGTTCATCGGAAGATGGATAATGCCGGATTAGAACAATTCAATTTTCCATTCGTGCTAACGTTTCGGTCGAGATTCGACCTTCTTCAGAGCATAAGAAATAGATTGTATTTTGATATTTAAGGTCAACCATCAAGCTCGCTTAAAAATCGTGCCTGTTTTAAAACATTTAAAAAAATATCATTCGATGTGTATTTGTATAGAGAATGCATGGTAAAAATTTCATCATTTTTTCTTTTGTATTATTGGAGAAAAAAAATAAAAACTATGAAAAAGTGCCTATTTTGGGGGTTTTTATTTTTTATCTCCAATAATACAAAAGAAATATTGATGAAATTTTTACCATGCATTCTTTATACAAATACACATGAATGGTATTTTTATTTAGTTTTTAAATCAGGCCAAATTTGAGATATTTTGGATTAAATGGTTTTTTTTGTAATTTTTTTGGTATTAAGACCAAAACTATGGTACCAATGTGTTCGAAATAACTTTCTTACATTTTATTCAACGAAATATCTTTTATTGTGGCGTGAAAATAGCTTATTTCTAATTTTATAGCGTTTTCGCGATTCTAAGATTTTTTGAATATATCTAGCTGAAAGGTGGCGCCGTCTATGCAAAAAAAAGTTAAGAGGAACTAAGCCTAATAGTTTGTATCCATAGTGTGAACTTGAGAAATTCACCACTAGATGAAGCGGAAAAACAAACGAAAATTTGTTATCTCACAATTGTATTCTTATCTTATCTGTACAGATAGATAAAAATAATAAATATTATGTTTGAATTTAGAAAATATTCAATAAAAGTCAAATAACTTGTTTCTGCGTATGAACGCAAGAAGCAAATGTTATCTCAAAATTCAGAAAGTCACTAAACTGTGACTCATTTTCATATGATTTATTTCAATAAATGGTAAATATTCGGTCGAGTTTACGACTGTACTCATCCAAGTAATATTTGATATTATTTTTTCTTTTCTTTCATAATTATAATTTATTTGCAAACTATTGATTTGATTGTTACTTTGATAATTTTAATTATAGCACAAATATTCTTTATTTATTCAGAATGTCGCCATGCCACATTTTAGGCATTGGCCAAAGGCGAGCTCTGAGGATATAATTTATATATTTTATATATATATATATATATATATATATATATATATATATATATATATATATATATATATATATATATATATTTTGAAACATAATAATATAAATTAAATGCTCAGAGCTCGCCTTCGACCAATGCTTAAAATTTGGCATGGCGAGATTCTGAACGAATAAAGAATATTTGTGCTATAATTAAAATTATCAAAGTAACAATCAAATCAACAATGACAATATAGCGTAATCAATCAAAGATATCTATTTTATATCTTGAATAATATAAACATTAGATATTCGGCGAGCTGTTTAGTATTGGCTGTCAATCAAAGATATCTTTATTCCTTGGTTATTATAAAAAGTATACTCGGCGTCGGCGAGCTGTTGCCTAAACTTTGGCATGTCGAATTTCTGTATAAATAACTATTATTGCACTATAATTAAAATAATCGAAGTAACAATTAAATCAACAATGATATAGTAATCAATATAGTCATAGTAGTATTCAAAACATCGCGCAAGCCGGGAAACACTAAAACAATTCAATAAATTTTTAATTTATTTTAAAAATAAATACGTTTATTACTTTTTTACGGCGAGTTAAAAATCTTTCGCATAGCACGCGCCTATCTAAAGTAGATAAGAGTTGGGGTAAATACAATCGCACGAATGATTCATAGTTAGGAACCCAGTATTAGCGCAAATGTAATAAACAATTTTAGTAGAGCGGTGTCAACAATTTATTTGAGTTTATACTAATAATAAATAAATACAATGTTAATATACGCTTTGTTGAGATATTCATCGGTAGTTGCATTCCTTACACTGGCTGTCAAATGTATGTTAAAGCTCGTCTTCACTACACAATATAGTGTTCAACATTTGGAACTACTTAAATTGTGTAGTATAGTATCATACGGCAAATTGTGTAAAAATTATCAAGCTTGACAATTTTTCACACAATTTGCTGTATGATACTACACTATTTAGAGTGTTCCAAATGTTGATGAATTTCTTGTCGAATATATTGTGTAGTGTAAGACGAGCTTTAGTGGTAGAACAAAATGTGATTTTATAATTTGGACTCCGAAGGGTATTAATTCTGTTTCCCGAATGATGATTTTTTAAAATATTAATATGTCTTATCGACCTCTGACTTCTTCGATATTAAAAATATAATGAAGAATATTTTTAGTTTTTAAAATTCGCGCTGTTTAAATCTGTCTACTTTTTTAAAAGTCTGTCGCTATTCTAATATAGAAACTACAATTACCGACTTCAGATTGTTAGTTTATACATTAGCTGCAAAATGCTCTTTTTGGCGCATGCACACAGTAGCGCTAAATCGCATTTTCTTAGAAGTAAACGGACCTGATGGTTTTTCTTAAATTGTTGTTGAAAAAGTTTTAAATTGTGAAGCAAAATTAGGTTTATTTTTATTGATATATGTAAAATTTGAAAAACGAAACGTAGACATGCTTTCTTTACGAAACAATACAAACACAAAAAACACATACGTGTGACTGTACGTTAAGTCGACTTAGCAGTTTCTAATTTATTTAAAGATATATAACCAATGCGAATTTGATCTATGAATAATAAAACGACTTTGTTAGATTATACCTAATTCCTCTTTGGATTTGCATTGTTCTAAAGATATAGTAATAATCTAGTTTTCTAGTCACTGAGGAAATTCAGGAAAACTTGGGATATTAGGATCGTTATTGAAATATAAATGGCTGGTACTAAAACTTAAAAAATGGTGTCTTCATATGAAAACCTTGTATGCACATGCTCAATGCTATTTTCACCGCTGCGCGCTGTAGTGAACATAAATGCATCTAGCCTTTGTTAATCTTAATTAAATAATTTGATGATTTCGATTAGTGCCATTTATATATTTGTAGGTGATAAAGTTAGTTTATTTTCCGAAAGAGAAGCTTTGTATAGTAGATAGATATAATAGATTGTTTGTTATGTTTTGCAAACTAACAATCTTTGGGCAGAACCACAACTGTTTAATATTATTTGAATGGACAATGCGAATGAGTGGCAAGCTAAATGTTCTTGCGAAGCAGACACGGCTGACATATGTAAACATGTTATTGCCATTTTTTGTCCGCAAATAGCGGTGAAATTTGCGCATTTTTTATCTTTAGGAAAAAATACATTGCTGAGTTTGACAACCGTTGCCCGGTTGGAATAGTGTTGCTTTGAAATATTATCTATTAACAATCAATTCATACAAAATATTACTTTCATTTTCAGAGAATTAGCATTGAGTCTTTACGTCACAAGCAATGTTTTCATACGTAGCATATTACCAAATTTCACCATGAGACATCAGCCACTATATGTGGCGAAGATGAGATTTTTGCAAAATAAATAAAACTGCCGAAATTGGACTATATTGGACAGTAATTGCCGGAATAAGTGATATTTCGTAATATTTTTTATTTATTTTACAATAAAATTGAATGATTGATAAATTGTTTGTGGTTTAAATATTAAAAGTTGACAACTTTCTAAAATCAATATCGATACTTATAATTACTACATTTTTGTCATTAAAAATATCCATGATAGTCCGTATTATTACTTTTTATTGCAAATTCAAAGTGGAAAATAATTTAGAACTACTCTAACTAAATTCTTATTTAGGTATAAGTGCAACAACAGAATCGGGCCTAACTCCATTACACGTGGCTAGTTTCATGGGTTGTATGAATATTGTTATATATTTACTCCAACATGAAGCTAGTCCCGATGTACCGACCGTACGAGGCGAGACACCTCTACATCTGGCAGCCAGAGCCAATCAGGTACACATGCGCCACTAAAATGAATCAAACTTAATCATTAATTATCTATCTTGAATATAGACTGATATAATAAGGATATTATTACGAAACGGAGCATCTGTCGACGCCAGGGCACGCGAAGAACAAACCCCACTGCATGTTGCCTCTCGCCTAGGAAATGTCGATATAGTTATGTTATTATTACAACATGGCGCTCAACCACAAGCGACAACTAAAGACTTGTATACACCGTTGCATATTGCGGCAAAAGAAGGACAAGAAGAAGTCGCTTCTGTTTTATTAGATAATGGATCAGATTTGACGTCAACCACAAAGAAAGGATTCACTCCGTTGCACCTAGCAGCGAAGTATGGACATTTAAATGTCGCACGGTTATTACTTCAGCGTGATGCACCCACAGATTCCCAAGGGAAGAACGGGGTAACTCCTTTGCATGTAGCAGCACATTATGACCACCAACCAGTCGCACTACTCTTGCTTGATAAGGGGGCTTCGCCTCATGCCGTAGCCAAGAATGGACATACACCTCTTCACATTGCTGCCAGAAAAAATCAAGTACGTTTTTTAAAAAAATTAATAGGGTTTTTTTAATTTGTGAGAACATTTAATATATTTTCGAGGTTGCTTCATATTTATTTATTAACTTTTTAATTTTGTGTTTTTTTAGATGGACATAGCAACAACCTTATTGGAATACGGGGCCCAGGCAGATGCAGAGTCCAAAGCGGGCTTTACCCCATTACATCTTAGTGCCCAAGAAGGACATTCGGATATGACTTTGTTGTTAATTGAACATCAAGCCAATGCAAATCATTCGGCAAAGGTTTGTTGATTTATTCATTAAATTTCTACGTAATTTAACTGTAGATATATCCTTGTTTGGAAAGTATACTTATGTTAGAAATCTGCTTTCGTTTATTCCGAATGAGGAAATTCCGTAATTATTTTATAATTCAAACAATAATTATCAAAAGATGAGTAAAATATTGAAGCTATGCCATGTTTTTTAAGCTTAACAAATAAACGGTATATTAAAAGAAGTACATACAAGATTTTTTTTATCAGAATACAGATACAGGTCAACTAATATATCTATGATTGAAATGACAAGTTTAGTATAATACAATTTTTAGCAATCTTTTGTTGACTGTTCGATGATAAAAAAGGCATAAATAGTGTTAAATATACATATATTGCGATCAAGATACAAATCTAAAGAGAGTAAACAAATCTACAATTTTATATAATGTAAATATTATCATGTTATAAATATCATAAACACTGTTAAAACGTTCTATGAAATTTCTAGCTATCAATACTCATTAATAAGAAATTCAATTATTTTCATTTCGTTCTACACAAGTAAATACAAACGGATATTTCCGTTTAAATCTCGAGTTTAATTTCTTTCGTGAATAAAATATTACTTCCAATAAGATTTAAATAATAATAATATGAATCCTATACCACAAAGTATTTTAAAAAGCTAAATATTTATTTCGACAACTAAGTTATCACCAGTAGCAAAAAATATTAGGGGGACAGTGGAACGTAATATCTCTGGCTAAAGTAAAACCTAAGAAGATATGCTCTTCACCAGATTTTCAGTGGTTACACTAACTTATGAGCTAAAATGATCCCTTATATATACTAGCCAGCGGTTATGCATATTCCTATAAGATGACTTTATAACAAACAATAAATATAAAAAACTTTGTATAGTTTTGGTGGCGTTGAGAACTAACAATATTCTGCACACCTCAAAAGCAGCATCAGTTATTTTTAATAAGTGAGAAATATTGTAAAAAACAAGAATGAATATTGTTTTTCAAATTGATGACTTTTCTATGTAGAGAACGTATACTTATATAACCATGTGGTTATACTTAATCGAAAAGTAAAATTAATATCTTATAATATTTTCTACTAAGATTTTCCATATATTACATTTGATATAGGTATTACATTTTCTACCAAAATTTTCCACATCTAGACTTCATTAAATAAATGAATGCTTTTATTTCCCAATTATCTAGAACGGCCTAACCCCGATACATCTTTGCGCCCAAGAAGATCGAGTAACCGTAGCCCAGTTATTGTTGCGTGCAGGTGCAGACTCAAATGCACGTACACGTGCCGGTTATACACCTTTACATGTGGCCTGTCATCATGGTCATGTGACTATGGTGAGGTTGCTCATTGAACAAGGAGCCGATGTTAACCCTAGCACAACTGCTGGATACACTCCTCTACATCAAGCAGCACAACAAGGACATGTTCTGGTAATCAATTTGCTGCTGAAGAATAAAGCTGATCCGAATGCTGTCACAAATGTAAGTTATTTTACACTTCTAGATTAATTTATAGTGAAATACTTGATATTCGGAAAGAAACTGCTTTAGCGATAGGTAACTCGCTCATTTTTTGCTTGAGATTATAAGCAATGTTTACATGTAATACAATTCTAAATTATTTAGATTGGTGATAATAACTGTAATAGTAGAGATAATCTTTTATCATTAAATATCTGGTGCATATCTAGTACAATTAATAGTACAATTCTGAGCAAGTCAGTAGTTCTGTAATGGGAATTTGTAAGCGTTTGAAAGTGTTTAAAATATTTAATTGAATTTCAAATCAAATATTGGTGAATTCAATAAAATACATCGAACATATCTCTTTTTTTGCAATCCTTTAAAAAATATTTACAGAATCTCATTACAGAGTTATAGAATTGCTCAGAATCGCATCATAAGTATTACTTCATATGTTTAGCATCAACCGGAATAAAACGATAGTGTGTATTTTAAAATTTTGTTTTGTCCTTTATTATTTTTTATTGCCTTAAAGCATTTGATCGTTTGCAAAAAAATGATTGCTACATATTAATTTTTGCATCTGCTAACTGGCTAGCAAAATTATATTTTGTTCTCAAAAATTAAAATTTTTCTCCATAATTTACAGATAAATTCATTGAAATTTTCTAATTGTTCCTACCAAAATTAAATACCTAATTTATTCTTATTTTTATGACAAAAATCATTTTAAATTTTTAAAACGTTTATACCACAATTAAATACCTTAACTGTTCTTATTGTCTTGAAATAAGAATCAATTTGATTAACTACTTTAAATGTTCAGACATTTGCTTATATGATTGTATCTTTTAAACAAATCGCATTTGATTAATAATTTTGTATTCATAACAAACTAGAGATGCAAATTACACTGTGTTTGATTATTTTTCATTTCGTCGGGTCGTTTTTGAACAAATTATGATGAAAGAAGAGCTGTTTTCTTCTTATTGTACACTAGCTTAAACACTTAAACAGACCGTATTTATTTTCATGCAAATAACACTGTTTATGACATTTCAAATTATGGTTAACTACAATTAAAACAGAAAAGTAAATTGATCAGATATTATTTTTTGATAAAAAATATCCCATCTATACGCTATAGTAGTTAGAATGCGCTAAAAATAGTGTTAATAATATGTACAGATTTTAAAGCACACAACTACGATATTTAAATATAGCCTTCATTTTTTACAATATAAATAATATATAAACATAAAAACAACAAATATAAAGTAATTTTCACTCCCAAACAGACTGTTATAATTAACAAAAATTAAAACAATTTTCGAAAAGCAAACGATGCCATCGTTTTATATAAACGTAATTTGTAGGAATTTGTATGTAGCATATATATTATGAAATTAAAATATTATCTACATATGTATTTTAAAATGATAAATATTAATTTTTGAGAATAATGAATACTAAAAATACTTAAGCCACTTTTCTGACTGCGTTCGTTAAAAAACATTTTAGTAAATATTTACGCCATTAAAATTTTACACAACCTATATTTCAAAATAAACTTACACAATCGATATTATAGTGTTATTATATATTTTTTGCTTGCTTATCTAATCATAGTCAATACAAATTAAAAATTATCATCCGAAAAAAACAACTCATTTACACTATGTCTATCACTGATTATTCATTGTTGGTTTAAAGAACGGCCAAACTGCACTTGGTATCGCAAGCAAACTCGGTTACATCAGTGTTGTGGAATCGTTAAAAGTTGTAACAGAAACTAACATTGTTACAACAACAACAATTAATATTGAAGAAAAGTACAGAGTTGTCGCACCCGAAGCGATGCAAGAAACATTCATGTCGGATTCCGAAGATGAAGGAGGTACGTTCAACTATTCAATTATTTTTTGTTTTTATTTTAGTTTTACTTGAGAAGTGCTTTTGTTTAAAATCAACAAAGATTTTATGTTGCTTTACTTTGTTGAATTTTATCTTAGATTATCATGTTTTGAAATCTACGTATAATTATGATTTTCTTTCCTTTAAACTTCTTTAACAAATATGTTTAAGTTATGTTTTATGCTTTTTGTTTGTCATACGTGAACTGTCTTATTTATAAAAGGTTTTTTTCTTTAAATTTGTTTTGATTTTACAGTTATAGTTGTGATTTCATTTTGATTTCTTAAATATTTTTTATTCTGGATAATGTGTTGACTGCCTTAATAATATTTATTATTTCATTAGAATTGTTAGATTATATTTCCGCTTAGTAGGAAATGTTAGGTTCTGGTTTTAAAATTTCGTTAATGAAATTCAAGTTTATTTTTTTAGGCGTTTGTTTATTAATATTAAGTTGGTCTATTTTTTAAAAGAGTGATGTTAACTTAGGATCTTGCTAGATTTTATAAAAGGGTTCAATAAGTATTATCAGTGGGAAGGGAGTTAATAATAATAAAGTTTCACTTTTTCAAATGGATATTTAAAATTTATATATGAGCTTAACCTCTTCTTCTTTCGTTCTGGAGCCTTTAATTTAATTACATTTCTTCTGATCACGTTCTGCTCTATTGAAAACGCAGTTCTTATCAGCCTATCTAATTATCGAATTCGCGCCATATTAAAAATTTGCAAACTAAGCCATGGAAACCAATTCAAATTTGATTTTGTCAATATTTTTACTTTATTTTACGAAGTAATAAGTCAGTATTGTAATCACGAAATAAAACATCGGCCATGTGTTTGACCCTAAACTTTCTTTTACGTAGTCAGTATATTTAGATTTGATAGTATATAAATAAAAATATAAAATGTTTAAATTTCTAGAAAATATTTTCATTCATTGTCCAATAAAATTGTAAAGTTAGTTTATTGTCAGATTTCCAAAGAAAACATATGTATATTAGATTTTAAATGTTGGATTTTATAGTAGTATAAAGAAAATATAATTATTCATTACATATTAAAAAATTATTATGGCCGGGCATTTTTTAGTTTTCAAATTAACTTTAAACCAGAGAAAATATTTATATATATATTTTAAATTATTTACTAACCGTTGTAACGGGTTTTCACTAAACTTATTTGTGACACTGACAATAAATGTTAAATGTCAAAATATTTGAATATTTAAAACAGTTGACATGCATAGTAGATACGATTTTTACTTTCTTTTACGAAGTAATAAGTAAGTATTGTAATCACGAAAAAAAAAACATCGGCCATGTGTTGGCCCTAAACTTACTTTTACGTAGTCAGTATATTTTGATATAATATATAAATTAAAATATAAAATGTTTACATTTCAAGAAAATATTTTCATTGTAAAGTTAGTTTATTGTCAGATTTCTAAAAAATACATATGTAATGTCGATTTAAAATGTTCGATTCTAAAGTAGTATAAAGAAAATATAATTATTCATTAAATATTATTAAAAATTATTATGGCCGGATATTTTTTAGTTTTCAAATGAACTTTAAACCTTAGAAAATATTTTGGTTAAAGTGAGTCTTTCGTTGGCAATCTGACAGTTGCAACAAAATACATAGAAAGCATACCCTACGAAGGGATTTGCCCCTTCAGCCAGGGCAAAGTTTAGGTTTGGGGGGGGGGAGGGGACAGATCAAGAAAACACATTCGATGAATTATCTGGAAATATCCATCAGCGATTATATGTTTTTTTTTTTACTGAACGTCAGATTGCCAACGAAAGACTCACTTTTTAAATATTTTAAATTATTTACTAACCTTTGTAACGCCTTTTCACTAAGCTTATTTGTGACAATAAATGTTAAATGTTATATTTGAATATTTAAAACAGTTGACATCCATAGTAGATGCGATTTATTATATATAATTTTCCATACCTATATAACTATGGCAATATAAATAAGATAATATCAATCTTCTCGTAACTGGTACACTTTTTGAAGAAATGTTTCAAACAATAGTTGTTCAAAATATTAATATCTTTAACTTTAATTATAATTATTTTACTGTAAGTGCAGCCATTTAGAAAATATGCCGAAAGTGACTCAAGTAAACATGCACTTCCGGTTTGAATATGCTGTTCAAAAATAGCAGGATTTCCTCCCAGGCATGTACAAATCTTAAGTTTAAAGTTTCATCAAATCTAAATATACTGACTACGTAAAAGAAAGTTTAGGGCCAACACATGGCCGATGTTTTGAATTGTTTTGCCAACTTACGGTATTTAACTGTTACTTACAGTTAAATGAAAACTTAAAAACATCAAATTTACTAATATATCACGACCTGATTATTTTGCAAATAGCAACATTTATGTTTGCTGTACTTCATCAAATATATCACTATCAAGAGTTGCTATATTATAGAATAGGGGTGCTAGATATAGTTAGATTACGGTGACGTCATTTATAGGTTTGGTAAGTAGCGCCATAACTTGTCTCAAGAACGGCATAATTTGGCGTTACGCGGCCTCACGGTTCTTATGAGAAAGCCGTTTGATTGCAGCTGCGGTTTCTAACGAGCATGTCGTGCTTCAGATTCTTTTTAAAATTATATTATGATTATCCGAATTTTATTGTTTTCAATTTAACAAATTATAAATTGCTATAATTTTGCTAGTTGTCAAGAGAAAACCTCGAGGTAATAGTGACACCCTTGTATTTTAACAAAGTTAATCGTAGTTTTAACACTACCCTTATCTAGTTTTCATCCTAGTAATTGGTATTTCATATAATCTATTTATAACATTTGCCCCATGCCTCCCCTATTTAGATATGCATACCAGTATCAGTATTTAATATGTAGGTGATCATTTTGAGGTAATAATATTAATTATTGGTTATAATTGTTGTTACTATTTCATGTGTGTTGATTGGGGATTGGTGGTGGTTGTTGCATGTGTTCTGCGATTGGTTGTGCCGTTCCGTTCCGCTATTGGTTAAACATAAATAAAATATAAAACATAGGAGGCATTGACGAACATACTCCTGTAGCGTATGGTCGACCTGCGCATGCCCAGCACGTCTATCTACCCTACTACCAGGGACAAATGACGTATACGCGTAAGTCTTCCCTTTTTCATTCTGTCTTTCTCTCCTTGTGTTTATCAAAATGTTTGTTTTCTGTTTGTGCTTTTTTTTATCTAATCAAAATTAATCTTTTTCTTGCATGCTAACTTATATAATCCTAATCTGCACATGAAAGTATATATTTAAGGGTCCATTCAAATTTTGACGATTTTAATTTATTGTATTTATGTTTAAGAATGCTAAAGTTATATGCCAAAGTGAATTAACGCTGTAACTACTATATAATTTTATCATAAAGGATGTAAGTCTGAAACACAACTACATTCTCCTATGGTTAAATGAGATATAAATAAATTAAAACAGTTATTTTTACTTTCTAATTCGAATGTATATAAGGAAGTATTGTAATCATGAAAAAAAAACGAGATTTTAACGGAAATACATCTTTTAACCTTCTCTGAGTCAAGTCTAAAGCAGTCAATGCAATAATCATCAAACTTAAAACTTGTATATGCCTCGGAAGAAAACCTATTTTTGAAAAGAATATTTAAACCGGAAGTGCATATTTACTCTTGCCATTTTTTCGTAATTCTGCAATATCTCCAAAACGGCTGCACTTACAGAAAATATACTAGTATTCAAAATGAGAGATATTAATATTATGCACAACTTTTGTTTAAAAAATTTCTTCAAAAAGTTTACCGATTTCAAGAAAATCACTATTTAAATTTTGGAATGTCTTAATTATGTTGCCATGGTTACGTAGGTATACGAAGTTATACTTATGGTTAGTAAAATATTAAAACATATATACATATTTTGTTAGGCTTTACATTAATTTGATTGGATAGACAGAGCAAAAACATGAGTTTAAACTGATGAGCTGAATTGTGCAAAAAGAATATAGCTATTACAAATATTACTAAAATTTAGTAACTAAACAGTTACTTTCAGAATGTTTTAAAAAAAGTAAATTTAGCAGTTTATTAAATCGGCGTTAATATACTTTGTCTTTTTATTATTATTTAAATATGTAAATATTATGTAAATATTTTTCGCCAAGAGCTGGGTACACTAAGTATAAATATATTCATAAATCAACGGATAAACATGTAATTTTTCAAAATACTAAATCAACATATTTTTTTATAAAAAATGCGTTGTCATTTAATTGTTACAAAAGTTGCATAACAATAGATAAATAGATATTAAGGTTACGCAAAAAAGTAGGTATTGTCTAATAAAAAGGCTAGAAAATAAACCTTATTTCGTCATAACTTTCTCAAAAACGGCTCAACTAAAGGCAATTTGTATTTCTAGCTTGTCATGAATTCAAAATTATAATAAAAATGCGATTTTTTAACTTTAAATTATCAATTTTAGTTTATGATTTTATTATTCACGTCAATGAGAATAGTTTAGATATTTAATTGTACGAAAAAAGGACTTTTTTTAAAACAAAGCTTTTGTTGCACATAATTTGTAGATTCAAGAATAATTTATGTAGTAATCTAAGTTTTATGTTTTCTTTGCTGTATAGAGAAATTTGCAATTAAAAATATTGAATAGGAACAAGAAAGGTGAAAAAACGTCTTAATTCCACAACGTTCTATAATTCAATTGATGAATACGACCGGTTTCGACCATTTAATGGTCATCATCAGGTAACCGGCGAGACTATATATATTGAAAAATCAATAGTAAATACACAAATATTTTTAAAAAACATTAGCGATAACAAATTACATTTTTACTTACACTTAAAGGGTGAAGACTACAAAATATAGTAATGTAAATACATTGTCGAAAGAACAGCAAAACCACAGATTTTATACATTTAGTCAATAGATAAAATAATAAATAAATAAAAATTGTATATCAATAAATAAAATGTTAACGAAGTTTTTACAAAAACAGCAGAAAAAACTCAAATTTAACACAAACTTAAACTAACAGGTACTTTTGAGTTTTTTCTGCTGTTTTTGTAAAAACTTCGTTAACATTTTATTTATTGATATACAATTTTTATTTATTTATTATTTTATCTATTGACTAAATGTATAAAATCTGTGGTTTTGCTGTTCTTTCGACAATGTATTTACATTACTATATTTTGCAGTCTTCACCCTTTAAGTGTAAGTAAAAATGTAATTTGTTATCGCTAATGTTTTTTAAAAATATTTGTGTATTTACTATTGATTTTTCAATATATATAGTCTCGCCGGTTACCTGATGATGACCATTAAATGGTCGAAACCGGTCGTATTCATCAATTGAATTATAGAACGTTGTGGAATTAAGACGTTTTTTCACCTTTCTTGTTCCTATTTGATACAATCCACAACAGAGTTATTACAATCATAAAAATATTGAGATAACAAAACAAAATAGAGACTTTAAAGCAACTTTAAGAGTATAATTGTAAGCATTTGTATAAAATAGTAATGCGTACAATCGATTTTACAGAAAAGTAGAACAAAACCGACGTGACTTTGAGAATTAGTTTTATATGCAAACATTTTAAATATTTTTGTTAGCGTCTAGTTCAGAAAAATCAAATAATAATGTGCATTTACATATTTAAAGTACTTTAATACCCAGCTCTACAATGTACATGTTTACAAATATTATTAACTCTAAAATGAATAAATAGGTGAAGACCCAATGATGAGCGATCAGCAACAATACAGATATATGACCGTTGATGATATGAAATCATTAGGCGATGATTCTCGATTAGATGTGACCAATGATGAAAAACATGATTATAGAAACTCCATGGGTAAGTTTTTTTTCTTCTTCAAATAACCCCCAAAACAGTATTAACTTTTGTTTGTTTGTATTTTAGCCCCTTCAAATATAAGTGATGTTATATTAAGCCCGGCTCATGCAAAAGAATACTACACCTCAAACAGTTACAGTGCTCCTGATAATGTAGATATTAACCGTCAGCCAATACATGTTGGGTAAGTTGAATTTTAGATTTTCATTTTGGATAAACTTGAACGTTTAGATGCTTCAATGTGACTTACGTAGTTGTATGCCACTTTGATTGCATTTTATAGGTTAATTAAAATGGTATTTAAAATTGATATTTAAATTAGTTTAAATCATCATTGAATTTCCCGGGATTTTTTTTGTGTTCTAAAATGTTCTTTTTATTTAGTATGTATTTACTTTGATATGTTACTAGAAAGTTTAAAATGTATGAATATATACTTAAATTTGTAAACATGCGTAATCAATATTGAATTTTTGAAAAATGTTATTGTTTTATACATATAAGCTAATAGTCATTTTATATAAACATCAAATTAAGCATTGCTTATTTAAAAAAACAATATACAAAAGTAAAGTTGAAAAAAATGTACACATTTATTAGTAAGTTAGATTGAAAATTTTATTTCCAAAGGTAACTATACACATTTTCCAATCTAACGTACTAACAATTAACGATTATAAACATTCTTAAATCTAAAATATTGATAACTGCACAAATAATTCGTTGCGATCTATTAAGGTTGTTCAGGAGATATTTCAAAATACTGCAAAACATTAAACTATTTACAAATATTTTATAAATGCATCGTATGCCCAGTTGCACCACTAACACTTATCTTTAGGTAAAGCTTAAATATGTAGTATTTTAGGAATATAAAGAAGTTTGAATAAATTCTCTTGAATATTGTATAAATTGATAGAATATAGTATAAATTTTTAAGAATTTTTGGTTGCATCAAGTTCGAGTTCGCTATAATGCAGTATATAAAAATTATTTAAGACAGCCTTAGCGTTAAGTGTAGTCGGTGCAACTAGCAAAAAAATGCTCGTGAAAGTTTAAAAACGTTTTCCTAGTGGTTTAAAAGTTCTATGGTTTTTTATTTAACACGAAATTTTAAAGAAAAACTGAATAGGAATAAAATAATAAAAATATATTGAAATACATTTTGTAACTTTAGTAATGCGTAAGAATATTATAGCAAATTTTCAACCAACTTCTTTTTGAGGAATTAAATAAAAATCGTTGATAACACCCAATTTTCTAAATTGACTATGTTGGCGTGGCAACAGTGCAAATGTGCATAATAAATTGTTTAAGCCCAAATACTAAATACGTAAATTTAAATTGTATTACTCGTACTTGTCCACTCATTATATTACCTTAAATTATTATTATTACAAAAAATACATTTCCACATTCAAGGTCGAACTTCGATTAAGTGTAGGTATTTATAAATGTTAAATTTTAGCTACTTTGTCTATGATGATACGCTTTAATATCCTTAATAATTGTATACATTCATGTATTTTACTCGAAATTCTTAGTAGCATATCATATAAATACGGAGTAAGAAATATAAAAATGATTTATTTTATTTTGTACACCTGATAGTAGGTACTGTACAATAAAATTGTTTTCTTGTGTTGTTGTGTTTTGTTGTGTGTTGTGCTGGTGTGACGTGACGTTGGTACGTTTATTATATGGCTTGCGCAGTAGCGAGTGGCAAAGTTTGGAACGCTCGTTACAACAACTGGGCCCCGTCGCTAGGAAAGGTTGCGGCCTATGGAGAGACAGGTACATTATTTGGCAATGGACCAACCAAACAAATGCACTTGTCTTGAATATTCCTGCACAACACTAATAATACATTACAGTTTTTTTAAATTATTATTTGTTTAATTTTAACTTATTTGGAAAAACATTTTTAAAGTATACCCACTACAAACTATTTATTATTAACAGAGGTCATTTATATTATACATTAGCTTATTATTTTATACAGTAAAATAGGTAATATTATCTATACTAGAAACATTATTGCTAGAAACTTGTCATAGCTGTTTTTATAAATACCATGTCTGTATTCTATTTTTCTTTCATATAAATTGTGTAAGCGCAGAAGATAAAAAATATTGCTCTATAGATTATTATTTCAATAGCAGTTTGTCACAAAGTCTCTACTTTCATTATTTCTAGTATATGTTCGATCTCATAACAGAAACAACGATTTCAAAACACCCATACATAACATGCTCTTATTTGGAATGGTACGTTGGGTCAGTGTTTCGGTAATATGGCATTTAGTTTCACTATAGTCTATATTTCATAAGAATTCTGCGTTAGTCTTATGATTTATCTTGTCCTTTGCGTGAGGAAGATGGTGCAATACTTCATAAGTGGGAGCGATAAGGTACATCATAAGACTAACGCAGAATTCTTACAAACAACGGACTATAGTCATTAATTTAGCTTACTTCTACGCTCTTCAGATCGGTTTATATTTGCACGTGTTACGACCTGATAAAGGATAGTTCATATATACGTTTTCAATTCTGATAATACTTCCGATTTAAATTTTAGCCCTTGGTGCTCCTTACAGCTATAAAATATGAATGGAATGAACGGGTGCATATATCACTCATGTTACAGTTTAAAAATCAGTCTAATAATGGCAGATATCACGAACAAACTAGGTAGGTCTTTTAGCCAGTTTATATGTGACGATAATACTATAAAAACATCGGTCATGTATTGGCCCTAAACTTTCTTTTACGTAGTCAGTATATTTTGATTTGATAGTATATAAATTAAAATATAAAATGTTAAAATTTAACAGAAAATATTTTCATTCATATGTCCAGTAAAACTGTAAAGTTAGATTATTGTCAGATTTCTAATAAAACATATGTATTTTAGATTTAAAATGTTCGATTCTATAGTAATATACAGAAAATATAATTATTCATTACATATTATTAAAATTTATTATGGCCGGACATTTATATTTATATATAATATTTTAAATTATTTACTAACCTTTGTAACGCTTTTTCACTAAACTTATTTGTAACACTGGCAATAAATGTTAAATGTCAAAATATTTGAATATTTAAAACAATTGACATGCATAGTAGATGCGATTTATTATATTTAATTTCCCATACCTACGTAACTATGGTAATATCAATAAGATAAGATCTTGTAACTGGTACTTTTTGAAGAAATGTTTCAAACAAAAGTTGTGCAGAATACTAATATCTTTGAATGTTAATGTAACTATATTTATTGTAAGTACAGCCGTTTCGGAGATATTGCAGAAATTACAAAAATGACTCAAGTAAACATGCATTTCCGGTTTGAATATGCTTTTCAAAAATAGGAGGTTTTCCTCCCAGGCATATACAAATCTTAAGTTTAAAGTTTAATAATTTTATTTTTAACGGTGTAGGCTGTAGAGCGCACACAGCCACACACACACACACACACACACACACACACACACACACACACACACACACACAGACGTCATTCCAAAATAGTCAGACTCGATTCAGGGAAGGTCAAAAGGTGTATTTCCGTAAAAATTTCGAGAAATTTTTTTTTCGTGATTACAATACTTACTTATTACTTCGTAAAAGAAAGTAAATATACACATAACATATTTAAATATACAATATATAATACAGGCGGCTTGGAATAGCTTGAACCGCAACCCTAATGTGTGCAGAAGACTGTATGCCACTGTACAATGTATATACTTTTTCTATCAAAGTGCCGTTCATTCTTTCTTTTGCACATATTGCGGTTAAAGCTATTCCGAGTCGCCTGTATATGACTATTTATAAGTATTTAAAGTCTTTTTTCTTGTTCGTGCTACCAGCCTATGTTATTTGTATTTTAAAAGACGCTGAAACGATATTAACAACAAAACAATAGTGTAATATCATCTTTTATTTTTATTCATTATTTATTAGCAACAACTATACAAAGGTATTTTAGGTAAATCCCGTTGTGACTTTAACATTCATATTATTAACGATTAAATAAAGAAAATGTTTTACAGCAAAGCTATTTGGGAAAAAAGAGGCTATATATTTGTGGGCAAAAATAAATTGCAACTAGTATAACTATACTCTTTTTCACACTTTTTGGTAATGCTTTTCTTATGGGCGAACACTATTGCGTTGTCACTATACTCACTTATAACTAAAATTGGTATACGTACATTATAGCACGTATCGTACCACAAAAATATTACAGTCCTCTTCTAACATAGATAATTTGAATGATTTGGTTATTGACTGAGCTTATAATAATGATATTGTTATTAATAATAATATTTCATTTGTTTTGGTAACGCTGGCAATTTTAGTTTTGTGTTTATCCGAGGTTATAAATCTTCATCTACCATCCTATAAGCTAAACGAAGATTGAAAAAGTATCTCAGTCTTCGTCCTTCACATTTCTTCTTATGGGGTAAATTTGGCATCACAGTTCCCCATAAGACGCCACACTACCAAAAAGTTTCAAAAATGGTATAAATATAATCTAAATATTCAATATCTTCAAATGGAATGGCACATTTATGTTCATTGTTCTTTGAATACCACTGGTTGAAAAAATAGATGTCCTCGGATAACATTACTGTACAGCATTTTCTTTTTATATCGTTAATTAGAAGAAAGTTAAAGCTGCTGCCGGGTTTAGCTTATATACGTACTGTATAGTATATATAAAATGTATAGTGGATTCATCCCAAAGTTTGTCTATGCAATTATGTCCAATGTATAGCAAATTTTCCTAATACTACTACTAATGTACTTTCTGAAGATAATAATTATTAAAAGGTAAAGATTATTAGGCCTCTTAATAAAAGCAAATACTTTAATTCTGTTTTGGTTTCTTCTTTCTTTTTTTGCTGTAATATATATATATATATATATATATATATATATATATATATATATATATATATATAGATATATATATATATATATATATATATATATATATATATATATATATTTATATTTATATATATATATATATATATATATATATATATATATATATATATATATATAATGTAAAATAAATATTTAAATAATGCGATTTAAAAAGGCATGTGTAATTATAGGAATAATTGTAAAGTTTTTATAAAGGTGTGTCGTTTTCTATTTCAGAGTTATTCGGTGATTGTGAATAAGGAAAGTGTTACTTAATTTTGTAACTATATTTACTTTATTAAATTTTTAATACCATCAGAGCAGAGTAATTTATTATAATATTTTTATTATTAATAAAATTGAATGTGACCAGTTGATAGTATAACTAGGTCTGAAAGCGGCGAATATAGTTTTATATGGACTAATAACTTACAATTGTGCATATTTGATATATTTTATAATCTCAATTTTATGGAATATTAAATAACGTAATGTCATTAATATAAATTTAGGTAATTACAAAATTAGGTGACACTATTTTCATTTTTTGTAATCATGTATTATCATGTAATATTGGTACATAATCATTGTAAATATTTTTGTATTTTTCACTTTAAATACTAACAGCATTTTTATGTTTTGATTTTTTGAAAAATCGCTACAGATTACCTAACTGGAGAAAGTAAGTTTACTGTCTGAATGTGTATATTTTTGTCTAGTATTATAATTTGTATAGTAATTTTTATTTAGTTCATTGCAAATTAAGTATATTAATAGTTAATAGCACGCGCGTTTTTGCCATATTAGCGCAAAATTAATAATTAAACAATTCTAATTAAAAACAGGAATGTTAGGTTTAGATTTTATAATATTATATATTATGCATGCGTTGTATAATACTTGAAGACTACAGGGAAAAATATACAAGGTCACAATAGAAAATTTTTGAGATTTTGTGTAGTTTAATAAATAAAATTCAGGGGACGACGTTGTTTAAAATATAAGATGCATTGAATAAATTAAATCTTGTTTTTATATATGCACAGATATATTACTTATCCCAGACATCAATGTGACATTGTCTTTAATTTCCTTGTAGTCCTGTTATTTTCGTGGTGTACAGCTTTTTTGTTTGGTTACGATGTTTTGGTATTAGATATGAAAGTTTGGTTATTGTTCTTACAGTTTCCTCGTCTCCTTCTTGGTTGATGCACGAGGTGGTGCTATGCGCGGTTGCCGACATTCTGGAGTTCGTGTAATTGTTCCACCGCGATGTGCAGCTAGCCCCACAAGAATTACGTGTCGCTATGTGAAGCCCGAACGGACTCCCCATCCACCACCTCTAATGGAAGGTGAAGCTCTAGCCAGCCGAGTACTGGAATTGGGACCAGTTGGAGCAAAATTCTTAGGGTAATAATTTTTATTAAATTGTAAATTTAATTTCTCTCTTCATCATCATCATTATCATATTCTCTTTCCATCGTTAAGTGTAGTAGTGGTTGTTTGGTTCATTATTCATTCTTATTGAGCAGTGCATTCCATAATTCCTTGCATGCTTTCTGATAATTTGTCAATGTCTTTCTTTGATGTCAATCAATTATTTTCTTTGATACAGCCTTCATCAATCCAAAGTTTATCTTCTCTAGCTTCTTTCCCTATATTTTTTCGCTATTCTATTTTTCTATTGCCTAAGTACATATCCATCTAAGCTGTACTTCGGGAATGTGTTCCTGCAGTGATTCCAAATCAATCATACATTTCTTATTTCTGATTCTGTGTTTCCTAATTTTCTTAAGAAATCGCATCGGTATTTCTTATAGCTTACGCATTTGTTTTCTTTTTTGTAATGGTTCACAATTCACGAAAGTATGTGTCGGTATAAGGACTGTGTTGAAAATTATAAAATCAGTAGTTTTCGGGATTTATTTTATATTTAGAAATTTATTGTTAATTTCATTGAACCACGACCATGGTTTTAAATTTGTTTATATTCATTCCGAGCCCTATCTTTTTTAGTTTTTAATTGTTTACTCCTCTTTAATTAAGCAAATTGAAGTTTATAGAAAGTCATAAATCTAGTATTTTGAATATAAATAAAAATGGAAAATCTGAAAAGGTTCTTCAGTATTTCTTAGATTAATTCGAAAAATAATATTTACATTTTAAATATGTACAATGTTGTTTGCCAATGAATTCGTCAATAAAGTCGTAGAATATCTACATTCATACATAACTACATGCCTATTCCTATCAAATGAAGTGGCAGAACCCCCTTTACATCCATTCACATCTTGACAATATTTCGCCATTCAAGTATATCCTTGCAAACTCTTACTTCATTCAAATTCATTAAATTCTTCATATACGCCCTTCTATTCCACTTGCTCACAACTTTTCTTACGCGCAATTCATTCGCAATCATATGTATGTACTTATCCCAAGGACATTTATCTCACCCACATAAATCTTCTTCGTTAAAAATAACCTAATATATTTCTCGTCATTGTATATGTATTTCTAGACCTGTTATATTGGAAGTACCACATTTCGCTTCTCTACGCGGAAAACAACGCGAAATCGTAGTTCTTCGTTCCGATAATGGCGAAACCTGGCGTGAGCATACCTTAGAATCTAACGAGGAAGCAATTCAAGATGTTTTACAACATAGTTTTGAAGGAGAAGGTATATTTCAAATGCAAATCATATTCAGTGGCCCAAAATTATTCATTTGATTTTATGTAATAGAATTGAATCAAATCGAAGATCTACACACATCGCGTATTACCCGAATTCTTACCAACGACTTTCCTCATTACTTCTGCGTAGTATCACGTGTTCGACAAGAAATACATGCTATAGGGCCAGATGGTGGCACTGTTTCAAGTTCTGCGGTACCACAAGTTCAAGCTGTCTTCCCTCCAAATGCTCTTACCAAGAAAATACGTGTTGGTTTACAGGTATGTCGGATTTCCATTTGAATATTTTAATTACATAAAATATATGATAAATCGCTTAATTAGGCACAACCAATCGATCCTGAGCTTGTGGCAAAGTTATTGGGCCACGGTGTCGCCGTTTCTCCAGTAGTTACCGTCGAACCTCGTCGGCGAAAATTCCACAAAGCGATCACTTTAAGTATGCCCGCTCCACGTGCGCATTCCCAAGGAATGATCAATCAATATTCCGGCTCAGCGCCAACGCTTCGGCTATTATGTTCTATTACTGGTAAGTTTACCATTTAAACTATATTTTTAAAAGAAAGCTGTGTATTATTAAAATAATAATAAAATGAAAGGTCTTACTCCACTTACGTCATTCTCAAAACAGTCGTTTACGAATATTTATTATTTAATTGAACATCAAAATAAAATACTTTAAAAAACTGCTATAAATATCAGATTACTCTGCTTCTTCTATAATATTTAACACGATGGTAACTTTGTATATTTGCCATGCAAAACATTGGGGATATGAATTAAAGAAATTATAGTTTAATCAATATTCTGGTCATGCGGATTAAATACCAATTGTGACACTCAAATATTACCATTTTCAATAACGTAAAATTACGTACTGTGAACAGAACATAAATATGTTTGTGCGTAATGTAATTCGGCACTAATCTTGCAAATGCGGTTTTATATTTTCGCATACATTAGCAAAGTCATATTACATTATTTTTTTAGATAGCGGTTTATATAATCAAAGTAATAAAACTAATGCGATAAGTTATACATTTGCATAATTCAATTAAATAATATCAAAATTATGGCAATTTTTATAATATTTAGTTATGCATTTTCTATACTTTTTTATAAATTGTTATAAAATAGATACCGGGTGGTGATTTTTTTTTATGATACATAAGAAATACAATCCTATTTTTTATATTAGCGATAATTCGTGCCTAATTAATTTTAGACTAAAAGTGTAAAGGAAAATATGGCTGAGAATTAAAATCTACGTAGAATGAGTGTTAACACGTTTATTAGATGTTATTTTGTAACGAGAAACTAGAAATAGAAGTTTATCGTTTTTAAGAAATATCAGCGTGCTATGTGGAAAAAAGAACAATATGGAAAGTGAGAAATGAGTTTAATAGTATAGCCGAATTCACATAAGAAGAACATTTTTGTGGCATAAATCATTTAGTAGAATTATATTATGAAAATACTTCCTATTTACATGACTATATACAATATGATGAAACACTGTAAATAACACACAAATGTATATCAAATAATGAATATAATTGCCGAACTACTCATTTTAGAAGCCAAATTGAGTTTTAGAGAGTCATCTAATCATTTGCTAATGTAAATAGGGTTTTAATGCGCACGCAATCACACTACATATACGCGGCTTACTGCCGCCGCAGCAAAATTTAAAACTTGCCCGTTTCAAAACAACCGCCCGTAACCCGTCGGTTACACACATCTTTCTGCATCGACGGAGTACACACTAGTGCGAATTTGCAACGTTGACATTCAGCAGCTAATATCTTTCGTTGAAATTGTACTATTTTAATTTTATACGGGTGTTTTTTAAAGTTTGAAATGTTTTCTGTCGAATGATGATAATAATATTGTGAAAAAAAGAGATACACACGAAAACGTAAAATGGGTGATGCGAATTCGCACTAGTGTTAAAGTTCGTATCACATTGCAAAAATTATAGGCATATGAAAATACAAATTTCTTTTTATAATAATATATAAAAATTGTGTAAATTTACACAATCACACGCTGGCCACATTGTGACCACAGTGCTACTATGTAAATTTAAATTTTTATAATTTTACATTACATTTATTGTATTTTAATTATGTAATTATGAAAAATATCCTACGAATATAAACATAGTCGCGTTTGACAGCAATAGTGCAGCGTCTGGTTTAAGTAAATACGTACGTCTGTATGCTATGAACGTGACTATGCTCATATTTTAAAAGAATGCACGTTTTATGTCTTTACTTATACTTTACAGAGTAAATGATTCATGCTACAAAAATGTTCTTCTTATGTGAATTCGACTATAGATTAAGGCACTGCTAATTTAAAAACAGTTACTTGGAAATAAAGACTTATTTAATTATTTATAACATTAGTTCCGGTAACTATATTAATTTTAAAATAAAATAAATTTATTGCAGTTCTATAATACATTGTGTCCCGTTTATTTTATTTGTAAGACAACTCAATCGTATCGCGAAATGTTTTATTTTGTATTATGGTAATAGTAATAGACATTCAAAATTTATATTTCATTAAATAACATACTTTCTGTATCGGTATATCGATATTAAATAATAATGTATATCATTAATGACGAAGAGTAAATAAAAACATTAATTAAATAGCGTCTTTGTCCACTTTTCTTATTAAAACATGTATGAAGATAGCTCAGCACTTATTAAAATTGGCTTATTAAAGTTTATTTTAAAGAAAGATCTGAAATTGAAGACAATATTTTGAATTTTACCATTCTTTTCATTTCCGGAAATCACAACTTTTCCCCCTAATTTAAGGATTTCAGAGTTCGGAACGTTACATAAATTTATTCTATGAAACATTATCTTTGCTAGAACCGAGACGCTAAACCGACTTTGTGTTTTTGAAACCAAGTTTATGACGTCTGTTTTTAGAATGGCTTAATTGCAGTAATTACAAATGAAATATCAAATCTTTTTCTTGCATGTAAAATTATTAGTAAATACTTCTTCTACCAAATTAGGTAAAACAGTGAACTGTTTTATTAGCACTAGTAATTGTTGTTAATTTAATCCTTTACAGAAAAACATTTAATAATTGTTTCCCTTGCGCAAAATTATATATTCTATAAAGGGTTAAATGCATGAGTTATTTTTGATGTTTCATTGCTTGTGATAAACATTCATAATACATACATATAATGGTGCAAACTTTTGTGTTTGCGCAAATGCTTCGGTGCAGGAACAAAATCAGGTAATTTTGTTCCACCATCATTTTATTTTATTTATTTTTAGTTACGAATTTGAACTATCACTTAAACAAATAATTTAATTTACTTCATTTCCTGCCTTATTTTACCACATTACTATTTATATAAGTTTGATGTTTTTAGTCTATACAAAGTAATATAAATATTTATTAGGATGGGTGCATAAGTGAAGTTTTCTTACGAATCTTTTATAGAAAAATATATTTTGTATTTCATAATTATGGTTTTTAACACTACCTATATAAAAATTTAAACAATGCTTCTTTAACATATCTTTTGCTTTCTCTAATTTAATATTTACAACTTTTACAACTAAATTGATATCTAATAAGAAAAGGAGATTAGTCGTTTTCAAATACATAATATTCACAAAATTAATATATAGGATTTTCAAACAAAATATAGATTTATTAAGAGCTGTAATAAGACTTCGAAACTTTAACAATATTTATGAAGGGTTTTATATGTTTGGCATCAACTTACGTGAACAAGACAAAATTAAATTTATTTGATAAATAGTTAATTTTATTAGAATTTACTTCTATGTTTATAAAATCGGTCATAAAACTCTGTGTTTATGACTAAATAATAAAAAAATAATAGTGTTGCAGACAGATATTTCATGAAATTTTAAATATAATTTGCACTCAAATGAACAGATTTAGTAACAGTAGTAGTAATATGTAGCTTGTCGGCATTTGTCGGTCAACGTTACTAAATCATTTATCATATCTGATTATAGTGAAAATAATAGTTTTACCTAACTATATAATAAAATTACACGAATATTTTACAAAACTGCTGTATTTGCGATAAATGAAACATAAATAACAAACTTATGAAAAAGCATTGCATTTCATGTTTAACATCAATAACAAATAGTATAAAGTATATAAAAGAACTACCTTATTTTTAAACACTGTCATTTCCCAAGTTTTGAATAGTAAAAATATGTTTCACAACTGCATAATTAATCATGTTCCTAAATTATTTAATATACTGCATTTTAAAGTTTCAAATTGCTAGCAGTTTATTTAATAATACATCCGAAAAAAAAAAATTAAAAGTTTCTTTTTGGTCTTGTAATTGATGAGTCTCTAACATCAACGATTTCTTTCGTAAAACCCTCCATATGTTAATAGTTTCCTATCATTGTTTTTATATAAATATATATGGACCCATCCTGATTTATTTCATAAAAGTTCAAAATTGTAACAAAATTTCTCGATTAGGCGGTCAAAATCGCGCAGTATGGGAAGATGTTACGGGTTCTACACCGCTTACATTCGTCAAAGATTGTGTCGCATTTACGACAACTGTATCTGCTAGATTCTGGTTGATGGATTGTCGCAACGTCGCAGATGCAGCTCGGATGGCTACCGATTTATACACACAAGTAATTACTTCAAAAATTCGTTCTAAATTGCTAGATGATTATGACAATTTTTTGTTTTAGGCTGCTCATGTTCCGTTCATGGCCAAATTTGTTGTTTTCGCTAAGCGAGTTAGCTTATCTGAAGCTAGGATACGAGTATTCTGTATGACAGATGATAAGGAAGATAAAACGTTAGAGATTCAAGAACATTTTACGGAAATTGCTAAAAGTAGAGATATTGAGGTATTATTTCTGCTTTGATGTGATGCATCTTCAAATTTAGTGACTTTCATAATTGTTTTTATGTTTTAGGTATTGGAAAGTAAAAGTATATACATGGAATTCGCTGGAAACTTGATTCCAGTGCTCAAGTCAGGGGAACAACCTTGTTTAGGTTTTAGAGCGTTTAAAGAAAATCGACTTGCGTTTACTATGCGAGTACGGGATTCGGTATGTTATCTCAAATACATTCATCGTTAACACATTCACTGCCTAATATCGCGCAATATAGTATATGTAGGTGGGCCTGAACGCCTCAGAGGCGTTGTGGGCAGTCAATGTGTTAAAGGATTAACTAATTCTATGTCTACCAAATTTTTAAATAAATATTTACTAATTATTCCCCGTATCTCTGCTATATACTTAAAGGACCTCGAAACTGTATAATAAACATAAAACACCTTTTATGTTTTATGGTTTAGTTTTAGCCAATCAAAGCTACATTTAGAGAAAACGTCACATTAGATTGAATTTTGCGTGAATTTTACTCGACTAGTCAGTAAATATTCCAACTATAAGTAAAATACTCACTTTTAACCGACTCTTCATTGAGCAGTGTTTCGAAAACTAATTTTAATTTAAAAATAAAATAATTGCCAAATTAATCAGCTTAATATTTTTAAATAAGTGACCATGTTAAATCATAGTACAATTTGTTGTATGTACAAGCGGTCGAAATAGCATACTTTTCGAACCTAATTTGCGGTCGTA
>JADQWA010000241.1:91134-109884 GCA_018344505.1 Nebria ingens riversi
CAAGAATATCTTTTCTTTTTATAATGCTCAATGTGTAAAAGAGAGTACGCCTCGTTACGTCACACTACACGATAACATGATAATATAGTGAGTAGCATCACATGTGTTACTCAATTCATTACTCGAAGTACACCGCTCCGCATTTACGAAACGCAGCTATAGTAACGATACAGAATAGGGCGTGGGTATTGAATTTTTTTATAATTATTAATTTTGAAAATATTAGGATGAAGATACAGTTGGAAGAATGATGTTCATGGCTGATGCTCGTGTAGCTAAAGGTGAACCAACCCAGAATCCTCTTTGCACTTTAAATTTAGTCTTACCCTCGAATGTGATCGCGGATTTGGATAGATCTGATCCAGATCTACTGGCAATCGATAAAGATCTTAGTTATCTACGACATGGTATCAGTAAGTTTACCAAAAAAAAACATTCAATGAACAACATCTATGTATTATTATCTTTTCTAAAAAAAGGCAAACCAGATACTATACACAAAGCTGATATACGTTTAACCGATATCTGCAATTTGCTAAGTGATGATTGGAGTAAACTTGCTGAAGAACTAGGCGTTCCTCCTTCGGATGTTAAACTAATAAGCGGCGAATACCCGGATAACACACCACAACAAGCCATGGTTATGTTACGATTGTGGTTAAGATCACATGCCAATAAAGCCACGGGTAATTTACCTCATCAAAAGAACTTATTTTAAAATCTATAATATTGAAATTTATTTAGGAAATACTTTGGAAATGGCGTTAAACAAAATAGGGCGTTCGGACATTGTCTCCAAATGTATTTGTAACGTAGAACTGGTTACTGATGATATGGAAAAAGCATTAGCGAAAGTCAGACTTGACCAATCTGGATTTGATAATTTGAAGGATGAGTTGGGTCCTTCCAGGGATACTTCCTTGAGGCGAGATGCGACCATGGATAAAACTTTCCAGAGCTCCACCGAGGAACTGGACAGCAGTCAATATGATAATAAAGGTTGAACATATTTATATATTACTTCTTCAGTCCGATGTAGACTAGACAAGAATTGCAGCAAGAAATGCATAATCTTAAATCCATTATGGACTACGCAAATATTGCAGCAATTTTTCTTACGTAAGAAGGTGCTGCAAGAATTGCACAGAATACATCCGGAATTGCAACTAAACTTGTTTCATGTTTTCCAATTATTAATTTAGTTAAAATGTTAATACAATTTTAAAAGTTTATTCAGCCATCTGTATATTACATATTTTTAAGTTTATTAAAACCTGCTTTCTTATAAAAAATTGAAATTAAATAATCTAAAGATAATCAAATTTTGTATTTATTAAATAAATTATTATTTCTGAGAAATATATTTATATAGTAATAAAATAAAAATTAAAATCACTATCTCAAATCCAACTGCATGTTTTTCTATTTATTATGGGGTATCGTTATGGTACAAATTCTAATTTAATGTGTTTTAACAACTAGATAAAACAGACCAATCCTCTGATAACGAAATGAAAGACCTAATCTCCGATTATTTAACGACCAAAATATCCGAAACCGAAGATGATAAATCGACCATTGACAAAGAAAACGAAAACGAATCAAAACCCGACAAAGGATCAAAAGAATATGCATTGGAACAGATCACTGCACAACTAAATCGATTGGAAACAACCCCACACTGGGAAGGTTCAGGAACTCCACCACTTAGTCCTGCCGATTTCAAAAACGAAGCTGTAAGACTTGAAAATGAGATCAATAAAGGTAAACAACAATTTTTTTAATTAAAAGAAATAAATTCCAACAATTTAATAAAACATTATTAATTTCTAAATAATTTACTATTTAAACAACCACAAAATATGCTTTTGGCTTGCTTCCGAAATCAATATAGTTTTTTACGTTGCCGATTTTTGTTTACAGGCATTTTTGTTAATTCATGTTATATTGATTTAACAGTCATGCCCTTTTTAATATTATTATTAGTACAGTCAAAAATATTGAGAATTAAACTTGAACACATCTTTTAAATTTCATTTCGTTGTTCTTGTGGATGTCGTTTTGGGTTATTGGGTATTATATAGCTTTGTTTATCTCTTTTTCTGTAAAACTATTGCATATTTCTAATGAAATTATCATTTTTGGAAGAATTGCAACGAAGTGGTATCTTAGGAGTTAGAATATATTAGTATATTAGCTAGAAGAGAAGTCGTTTTTATCGGTGAAGGAGACAATGAGTTAGAGTTAAGAAAAGAAACACAAGGTTCATATCAAATGAAAATTAAAAATGATTAATTATCAAATAAAATTAATCTAAATATGAATAAAATAATGATAAACTTTTCTTAATTATTATTACGAAAGGTTGACTCTAAGAAATGTATAAATTAGTAAAACAACCATACTGAATATGGGAATGTATATATTTATTACGTTGCTACTCGTACCCTCTAAAACGACTGTTTAGAACTTTTATTATGTTGATACCACTTACGAAGCAGTTCTTTTTTGCAATCTTTTGCATGGTTATATTTAGCACTGTAGTGTAGTATATTTAAACGTAATATTCAAAGGGTCCGAAAGACAACCGGTTGAAGAGCCTCTTTGCATAAAGAAAATAGTTGAAAAAAAAAGGGAAATTCCGAATGAGACAGATGATAATACAGAAATCAGTGCAATAATCATAGAAAAAACAGATTCTCCGGTAGAGAAAGTCGAAAAAATAGATTTGCCCGTAGAGAAAGTAGAAAAAATTGATTTTCCCGAAGAGAAAGTTGAAAAAATTGTTGTCAAGCGACAAGGAATTGTTGAAAGTGGTTTGGAAAAAACTGTATTACCAGTATTAGCAACTGTATTACCGATAGAAACAGTCGAGGAAATTACAATTTTATCAACAGAACGTGTTTTGCCAGTAGACCAAACTATTTTTTCAGAAAAACCGACTATTTTATCCACAGAGCGTACTGTTTTGACAACAGAGCCTATTTTAACTGCTGAACCAACTGTTGTATCTATAGTATCAACTGAACTACCAAACGAAATACAGACTGAGTCAAATGTGCCCACAGAGCAAATACAAAAACTTGCGAGCTTTACAAATGATAACATACATCATTTGAAGAAAAATATCGGTGATACTCTTTCATTTTTGCATCAAGAACGAAATGATTTTTTACCACATGATGAAGTAGCAATTGTAACAAGTACGCCGCTCAAATTGGGACATAAATCAGTAAACTTTAACGAAATCGTCGAGTCTCATGAACCAATCCCAGAATATGAAGACGAACGATCTGTTGATTCGATAGTTTTAGTACGCAAGAGCGAAGAGGCTTTCTCGTTTTTGGAGCAAGAAGATGATAAGTCTGTATCATCACTTACCGAGGCCACGATTAGGACGCCATCTCCTGATGATTATGACAACAATAATTTTGAATCACCTAGTAAAAGTAGTATACCGAAAATAAAACAAAAAAAGAAAGAGAAGTATTTAAAAGATGAAAGGGATGTGGATGTTTTATTACAAACTGAGGAAGATTTAAATTTATCTCCGACAGAAAATGATATTTTAAGCCGAATACCAGTTGCAGCAAAAAATATTAAAGTCAAAACGATAAAAAAACACTCAAAAGATCCATTAAAAGATTTTGTAAAACTCGTAAACTCCGATACAAATTGGGATGAAACTACATTAGTCACCGAAGACCCGATAGTTTACGAACGAACTACTTTTACCAGTGCTCCAATTGTTAAAACACAAGTGATAGAATATCCACCTCGAATTACTGAATTTGCCAGCGATGAATCGCTATCTAAAAGTAAAATCCCTGTGTTAAGTCCGACAGATTCTAAACGAGATATGGTAGATTCTGATTCGGATACGGATAGTCGGCAGTCGCCTCCATTGAGGGGGATTTTAAAGAAATCTAGCATGCGCACGCTGGGCTCATCGAGTGGCTCCGATATCGCGTTGCACGAGGCGGGAGGCGAACTTAGTGATGATGATACAGGTAAACTATCAAATCTTTTTCTTCTTACTATACCCTATTTATTTAGTTGACTCTAAGCATGGCTAGTGCTTGAATTTATTCTTGAATGTAGTTTGTAGATGTTTTCTAAATTGCCTGTTTATTTGTTTTTCTTTTGAAAAACGTTTTTTTAAATTTAAATACCCATTGTTTTTTATAAAATTATTTTGTTAGAAATTGTGGTTTATTTTAATTCAATTTAACTATTTCAATACCATTCGGATATAAATATTCAAAATATTTTAAATTATAATTGGATATATATATATATATATATATATATATATATATATATATATATATATATATATATTTATATATATATATATATATATATATATATATATATATATATATATATATAATAGATTAATTACAAAATGAAATATACATACAAGATATTCAAAATAAAAGTACTCTTGGCATTGATTATATTCTGGAAAATAGGCTACGTGTAAAAACCTCCAACAACCTAAACAAATATATTATTTAAAGAACGACATATTCAATAATCCTAATCTTGTTTATTATTTATAAAGCATCAATTTACTTTAAAAAGTTTACATTACTTTTATTCACTTTTTGAATTTGAAAGTAGAATTTAAAATGATTCTTATATGAAACGAAATATATTCCATTTTTCCTTCGGTGAGAGTTCATTGAGTAAACAGCAGTAGCTACAGTAGTAACATCTAACAGAATTAGTTTCCGTGACTACCTTAATTTCAATTTGATCACGGACGGTAACAATTCGTATATCAATGTATATCAACCTATGGGCAGCTCTTAAATGTATGCTGTAGCCCATTTCGTTGCTTATCTTCCAGAGAATTATATAATTAATGCTTACGTATATTTTTATTATACAACTGCTAATCATGTACAAAAATAAAACATATTTTTCAATTTGAGTTAACTTTTTAATAATATTGTGTATTTATTTTTAAATATTTTTTTAGCAGTTATCTCAAATTTGACTACCGCTGGCTCAGAGTTATAGGATTTTGTGCGTAAAATAAATTTTGCAACAAAGTTAAAGTAGAAGATAAAACAACAACTATTGTATAATAGACAATGAGTGTAAGATCAGTCCTTGTCTATGTCAATACAATTTTTACTTAGATTTGAGCAATAGAAACTATAATTTTAGCACAGCCACGTATTAATTACAAATTTCTTTTAGATTGCATTAATGTATTGAAGTATTTTGTTTTTTGTTAAAAATAAATAGCAGTATTTATCTTAGTTGAACTACCATTCTATAACACATTTTTTTCAATAATAAACAACCTAATATTTCAACTAATGCACGCTTAAGTAACAACTGTAGTAGTTAACAATTAGAATTAAATATTAATCAATAAATATCACGTTATTACATAACTAAGTTTTCGAGTAAGGATGAGTGTTAAAAGAATGGTAGTGCCATCTACCTAGAACTGCTGTGTTTTTGCGTAATGAATTTCTTATTATTTTTAGTTAGTTGATTAACGTGATATCTTGTGTTAGCTTTGCAATGCTCATACCAGTCCTGGCATGTCTTGTCTCGTCTAATGTGGTCTGTACTCGCGTTGGCAACTAGCATGGCCATTATGGCACTGCTCACACGCTACTGACGTCACACGGTATGCAATATACACACTTTACTCACACATGCACACACAAATATACAAAACAGCATAACACAGCTAGTAAATTTAATAGTATATGTTACTTCTCTGATAAATTCTACAAACAATTATTTTCTCTCTCTCTATCTTTATGTTACTTCTTATCAGAAATGTATCATTTGCATCGAATACTTGGAGTACACTGGTGATGTTTTAATATATATTTAAGGCGGTTAGCTACCTATAAAGAACTCTCAAATACTAAATATGAATGTGTATTGAATAATAAGCAGGTGCCAATAACAACATTTAAATTAGTTTTACGGACGCTACTGTATAATTTCTATGATTAATCATTATATTGTATCTATCTCTGCCAAACCGAAAAGAGCACAATAATCTTCTATTTTTACCAATGAGAGTCTTTCAAATAATCTTTTTAGAAATATCAACCTTATTGTTATAGATAAAGTACAACGTAACTTTTAATTCATATTTAAACAGCTTTTAATCTATAAGTAATTTCATTTGTAATTTTAAAAATGTATTACAGTTAGTTGTGTCGTGTATTTTCACTTCCTTAGTATTCTTTAATAAAATTAACATAATAAATAACGAATTAGCTAATTTAACTAATAAAAATGATTAGAAATAAAAAATATATCTACATTCCAGTTTAGAGTTCCAATTATCTCTTTATATTTATTTGCTGCATGCGAAGTGCAAATATTTGTTATTTTTGAATTTTAGCTACTTTTTTCTACAATTGTACCCCTTAAGCATCCTTAACTTTAAACCGAATAATAATGCTGTTTTTTAAGAAACTATAAAAAAATTAACTAATATAAAATCATATCTACATCCAACTTCGATTGGAATTAAAAACATATTTATAAACCATAAAAACTTTACAGTGGCGCCCGAATACACTTTTCATATAGAGTAGAGAATCGCCTTGAAAGTGTGATCTAACATCAATTGATTCTTATAACAAAATAAAAACGTATTTTATAAAAAAAATGTGAGCATATTACCTTTGTACTCTTTTGTCACTTACACTTATTACATCTGGGCATCCACAAAATTGTCCCAATAGTTGTGACAACGGAGTCGAAATTAATATAAATTAAATGGTCCTCTGATATGGTGACCGTATTGTACATTTGTACTTATACTCATAGTTTAAAAAAGTTTTTTTTTTTCTGGTTACAATAGGAAGGTAGAACGAAACGTATAATTAATAATTATTTATTTTGAAAATATTCATATAAAACTATGGATTAAAGATATTTTGTTTCATTTATGGTCTAATCATTATTCTAAATTAGCATCTAAAATGTATAAAACTTCAATGTGGATAAAAGAATTACTCATGAAATGTGCAAAGTTAAGCATCCTGTTAAATCCCATAAGAAAACATTTTTTTTGGAAACCATGTTAATATTTTTGTCACACTTTTGCCGTCAGCACTTTTGTGATCCATTGTTGATTTCACAACCGTCAAATGATGTAAATTTATCTTTCTCATTGTTATTTTATACTAAATTTGGAAGCATTTTTAAATATTATATAGGAAAAAATACCGTTATGGGCAATTTTGCGAATCCCAGAAATGTTACCTGATTGTTATATTTTGCTCAAATAAAATATACATTATTTTACATTACACTATACATTTGTTATGAAAATCTAAAATTGTGACTTCGAATGAAATATTACTATATTGAATTGTGCAAAGCATCAAATTTTTAACCAGATAAGTTTGTATGTATTTCTTTGTTTTACTCCATGTATCTTTCAACCTTTTATTTGTTTACTTACTTATTTATATATTTCTAAGTTTCTGATTTTCAAAACTAATATTAAAATGAGGCATGATGTTTTTCACTATTTAACAAAAATTAATTATTATATTGACAAAAACGTGTATACATTTTTATTCAGTTTAAAATTATAAACATTACATCCAAGAAACATTTTAGTACATTACTATCTACTATACATTTACACAAATTGTTGTTTTAACAAATGGTTACTAAAGGTAGTATATGCTAAATTGTTTATTGGGTGATGAATGCATTATAATATCTGTTTGGTAAATGTTAGTTTGTCATAAATATTATGTATAATTTTTTAGAAAGTGACATCTATCAAAATGACCAACCAATGTATACTGAAACAATTATAGAAGAAATAGACCCAGTGACTAACGCAAAGTAAGTAAGTTTTTCTTAAAAATTGCTTATTAATATTTAACACTGTTCCTCACTTATAAATATATGGATTCGTTTGAATGCATGCAATGGGATATGGAAATAGACCTGTTATTTTGATATAAAATGTCAGCTATGAATTATGACCATACTATTTAAAATAGCAGCCATGCACAGGTTGTGGTTGTAATTTAATTTCATCGCAACCATTCATATTAATAATAGAATATAAACAATCATTACTTGTTTATTTACTAGTCAATTTCTAATTTGCCGTTGTGTCTACGAAAATTTTGCTGTAATAAATAAAACGTCAGACTAATAATAAATAGACAAGTAACACCGTATACTTCAGTATTGCGTGTTAAGGTCGAGTTACAGTTTGCATACTGTAAAAAGTGAATGTTTTCACCGCGCTAAGATCACAACAAACTTATCTGTTATTAGTCTAGTGCTAAAAAGTGGTTCGCGTATCCCGGTAGCACGCAGTAGATTTTTTTAAACTTTATTTTTAGTTAAAACTAATGTTTAATTCGTATCCACTGGATCGATAATATAGGATTGGTCGCCGGAAGTTGGACCCAACTTCTGGCGACCAATCCTATACTATTTATTTTTAGTTTCTTAGTTTTAAAACAATTTACCAAATTAAACACAATAATACTTTTCTTAGTTTTAAGATAAAATTTTCAAAAGAAATAAAGTATTAAATCTATGCTTTCTTTGGTAGTTGTTTTCATTAAAAATGGGGTACGCTGGTAAAATCAATGTTTCAATCGATAAAATCAATGTTTTAAAAGGGGTGCGCGCATATTATATGTTTGGAAAACATTAGCCTGGAGAATAACACCAATACACAATCATATTTTATTATATTATCATATGTTTTGCACCGTATAGATGTACATACATACATACCTAACTTCATGCCTATTCTCATCAAATGGGGTGGCACAAAACCCTTTACATCTTGATAATCTCGCCATTCAACTCTTTCCCTTACAAATTTCCTTAGCTTCATTCAAATACATTCAAATCTTCTACACGCTCTTTACTTTAACTAAAGATGTATAAAAAGATGTTTATGAATATTATTGTAAGACTAACACAGTTTGTAGGACTCTTAATTTATATTTTGCATATAAAAGTCTAGCCAGTGAGTTGTTCAAAATAAAAAGCGTATTCACTACATTATCAGTATATTTGTAAACTTCTATTGGTCTACATTGTAAATGGATCACGTGAATGTAGCACAGACTTACTATAGTATGTTTTTCGTAAGTCTTATGATGTGCATTGTCGCTCTCTCTAACATAGCATAAGCGCTATTCTTTGCTTGAGAAAAATTGTGCAATACTTCATAAGTGAGTACAACAAGGTACTAACGCAGAATTCTTACGAAAAATAGATTATAGCCATGTAGCAGGGTTCGGACTCTTTTCAGTGGCTAGATTATAGTTAGCTGCATTTTCGATGTTAAAATGATTTTTTTATGTTAAAGAATAACACGTACAGTAAGAACGTTAACGCAAACTGTGACAACACCAAACGAAGAAAATGGCGATCATCTGCGACAATCAATGCAACTAATTCTTGATCAATTTATGACAGATGAGCGTAATATACAACAGTAGATTTTAAATAGTATGAAGCTTTAAGGCCCCTTAAATTTAATATTAAATAAAAACTAGTGTGCTATCCTCTTTTCTCTACTTCACGGACGCCGCTGTAACTGCTGGTCAGAGCCTAATCTGATAAACTCAAGCATATTAATTATTTATATAAAAATAATGGTCCATTACTCTTAAAAAAGTCTACTTATTACGAGTATTTATTAATTTTTTATTAAGAGCATTTAAAATTCTCGATAATGAGAAGTTTCCATTTTTTTTAATTCATAGATATTTTTAAACTTTCGCATTTATATTTGTCCAATTAGTAGAAAATAAAAATTCAATATTTTACTACACACTGTACTATTTTATGATATATTAGGCTATATATTATATAAATAAAGTCACAAATTATAATAAATGCGTTAAATAATAAAATTTAAATCTTGTTATTTTAGGATGTTTCTCGAAATAGTGTTCAATCGCTGTATAGTTGATAAATACTTGTTGTAATAGCGATTTAAAATATTTTATTTTTGACAAGGTGTTTCAACAATTATTTAAATTGTGTAGCGTAACAGTTTGCTTGACAAAACGGTTATTTCGTATTTGAAAACCAAATCTAGTGCCTATAGTCTTGTTTCAATATACATTTGGTGCATGTATAGCTTTGCTAAATATTATTATTAGTTATAAATATGAATTTATTTGTCGATATAACGAGGTTTAATTATAGTTATTATTAAGAAAAACTTTCTTCCCTCATCGTTTGAAAGTCATATGATGATTTAATTAATTAAAGACATGTTATAAAGAATTCAAAATAGATTATAATATATTATATATTTAAATTTAATATATATACATACATAAAATATACATTTTTGAAAATTTTAAAATACATATTTGTAGAACGTTTGCTTACAATATATTGTAAGCTGTTCAGGAATAAATCTGTGTGAAGCTAAACTTATCTTATTTTTCTATATTTACAATGTACATAATAAAACATAACCTAACGATTAACGATACCCTACAGGTTACGAATTTAAACCTGACCCAACTAATGGAGTGATACTAAGCAAGTCTGTAGATCTGTGACGAGAATCTGTAAGCGTTTGAAAGTGTTTAAAATAATTTAATTGAATTCCAAATCAAATATATCGAACTTTTTTTTGCAATAAAATATTCTTTAAAAAGTATTTATTAAAGAAATCCAGATCTTTCAAAAATGTACAGATATAGACTTGCTCAGAATCGCATAATAAATTTACCTAAAAAGATGGTGACGGTTGTTTTTTTTTTGCATGATTTGGCACGCAAAAAAAAAACAAACAAACAAATACGTTATGATTTGCAAGCTTATATTTAATAACAACATATGTACATAGTTGTAAATTTGAACCACTAATCATTGTAACACATTTCAAACTCTGCCACAGGGGTTTTGTGCGATTCTTGAAATTTACAATGTCGGTTTGTTTGGAACATAATTTAATCTACGATTAGCGTTAATTTTTATTGGTGCAACTTGCCAGATAATCTATAAGTTTTGTTATAAAAATATTTCATAGCAACAATGTCACATTAGTAGAGGACTGCTAGTTGCTTATTGGTGCTACCAGGATTTCAATCAATTAGTCATTTTCGAAACATGGCTTAATATTTCATGGTGTGGATTTTCAAGTGAAAAAAAATCGTGACCGGTTTCGACCAAATAGGCAATAGTTTAAGGTTTTTAGGTTTCAGTAGATATATCCAGGCTCGTTCCGTAATTTTACCAACGCGACCGATTACGAACAAATCTATCCAAATTCAAGAATTAAGTAAGTATTTACGATATAATAACGAAGTTTGTATTACGATGTGCTACCGATATAAATTAGTAATCGGATGCCATTGTTTTGGTACAATTATGGAACCTACGGTCAATTAATTATATCTTATCTAACAATCTCATAGTAAGATATTAAGTAAGATATTAACAAAATAATAAAGTGAAACTTGGCGTATGGATTTAATAAAATTCATTTAAAGTAAGAACGAGTATATTTAATCCATGATTAGCGTAATTTTTTGTTGGTGCAACTAAGCAATAATTAAATCAATCTACAAAACCAAAATAACTTAACCGATTTACAATAGGCAAAAATAGTAAAAAAATGTGTATGCGCATTTTATCCTTGTTTTAGAATTCATGTCTTATAAAATATATTTAAAAGTACCCAACTGTACAACATATGAAAATATGCTGTAAAATAATATAATCAACCAAATCTATTATAAAACAAATATTTAAAATAAAATGACTGTATTTCTATAAACTGATTACAATCATTTTAATGCGTAAAAAAAATTTGAAAATCATGATAAAAAATGAATAGAAAGATAATTTTTAATGCATATCTATTTTGCTAACTTACATAAATAAAGTAAATTTGATACTAAACTAGTTCATATACAACTTAGGTAAGTGTTAAAACTAATTAAGATAAAATGTCTCGTTATGAATTTATTTACCTATGATAATCGAAGGACACTTATTACTTGTATTACCATACAATATCCGAATTCTCTAAATATTATCGATTGATACGGCATTAAAAATTAATTTATAGTCAATTTTTTTAAGAATACAGCGTTAATCTTATGATGTACCACTTACTAACATAGTTTAAGCGCTATTCTTTGTTTGAGAAAGATGGTGCAATACTTCATAAATGATAGCGATAAGGTACATCATAAGACTGTATTCTTATAAAAAACATTATAGTGCCATAAGATTAACTGATACATAATACGAAACCATGGAAACCTAAAGGATTATTTATGATAGCTGTTTTTACTACGTCAAGTGCACATTTAATTAAAGTTTCAAGTTTGCTATTTTGTTTATTTAAAAAAACATACATTTTTCGTATTTTGAATTAATTTAAATGATTACCCAAAATTCAATGAAGTTTTAAAATAATTGCCCTAAATAATCAGCTCGCTTACAATTTTTCTGCAACTCTTCCCAATGTACAATAATATTATCAGCAAAAAACATTAAAATTTTGCCTGTCAGCGAAAAAGTATCAACTCTACAGATACTTTCAATAAAAACAATTCTAGTTTTACAAATAACAAAAACATTCATTAGAAAAGCAATTAAACAAATAGGAATGCAAGTTCCTGGACCATTGCATAAAATTAAATCGGGCTTAATCTTAAAAACAATTGGAAAACAGCGAACAGTGGCATTTAGAGTAGTAAAAACGGAAGTGACGTAAGATTGATTAACAACCCGACTTCTAGGTATTTTCATTATTTTATAATTAGTTTTACCACCAAAGGTGTGTTTTTCTAAATTAACTATTTTAGTTTCGCTGACTGAATCTGTATTCGCCATTATATAAAAGCGTGGGTTATAGTTTGTGGGGTTTAAATTTTCGATTAATTTTACCATTTCCGTTGTGTGTCCTCCAGATCCGATACAAATAATGGTCTTTGACGGTTTCATTCGTTTCTCTTTAGAATATTTATTAGTTCCATTTGTAGCTTTATAAACCAGTAATAAAAATCTAGCCAATAATATTAAACCAGTTATAAAAACTAGTAGCAATACGGCTTGAAAACCTGTAAAGTTCCCGCGTTTATTTGAATATAACCTTAAAATTATAGCATCAACCAACATAATTGTGCAGATCAAGGTTGCGTTCGAGGTATGTCTATCCTTTTTTATACTTTGATCATATAAAAATCGACTCTTTCTATGTCGCGCATTACATCTGCATAGCTATATTGGCTGAAATGTACCTACCAAACATTATGTATTCGTTATTTACGTGTTTCCGTACCATTCAATGCATTATTGCTATTGGTTAACATACAGATTAATAAACAATTAAAATTTTTAATAATTATTTAAAAAAAACTGGTTATTGACATTCAACCTTCACCAATCGCCATATTTTTCTCTATCTTCTCTCTGACAAGTGACAACTAAAAGAGCTATGACGTTGATTTTTAAATTTAATTAATTCTACTTGCTCCTACAGTATACAATTTCATATACTTTGTTTTAGATTCGCGTTTGTGTTAAGTTGCGATTAGAGATGAATACGCAAGAGATAGATTTGAGTGGTAAATTAATAATAAAAGTGCAATTAGGCGATGATATTCGCCGGATTCCTATTCATAATGAAGCAATTACTTACGACGAATTAGTTTTAATGATGCAACGAGTATTCCGAGGCAAGCTAACCAGTAGCGATGATATTACGATAAAATACAAGGATGAAGGTATAATCCATTGTTTACCTTTTGTTGTCTTTTATACTGTAAGAAATTACGTCAGAAGCAAAAATATATTATCTGTAAAAGTGTAATTTGCAAATTATGTTGGTTTAGGTGAGTGGATAGATTAAACGAAAGGTAAAGTAAGGTTAGGTTTGACAAGGATTGCATTTAGCATACACTAACTCCGATTTTGTTAAGTTATTTGGCAGCTAAGGTCTTTTATGTCTTGATATTCCTTAGTTGTATTTTAATTAAAATGTAATGCAATATGTAACATTCATACTTTGCAATGGACAAACGAACATAAATAATATTATATATTGTATTTTTAATAACATGCTTGAATTTACTTTAATTCGTTTACGTTAAATATGTATTCACTTTTGTGACATAACTATATTTTTGAATTTTTTCGTTATCCTTTGTATTCGTCATTGTTGCCAATGGTAGCAAAGTATTTAAAAATTGTAAATGTTCTATGATTCATTGCTGCATGTGTTACCTATGTTAGTTTTTTATGTTTGTCTGCATATTTTGTTTGTGGCATTCTCGGATTCAAAATATTCTTTCACAGAAATTCATATTATATCTCCCTAATTCCGAAAATGTAAATATGTCATATACTTGGTCGCTCACTCGCTAGTCGCAAGACCAAATTTGGTCGCATCTTCTCCTTTGAAGGTACCAAATCGATTTTCACTAAATTTGGCACATATATTGTGTAGGTGCTCGATTGTATCCGTTCGCATTTTAAATCCAATAAGTACTGTATTTCAGGAGATATTGGGCGCCAAAAAAGAGACCATGTCCTAATAAAAAAAAAGATTTTTTTAACTATACCAATTTACGTAACTATCAATCAGTACATAACGAGATATGTCATTGTTGGTTATATTGTTATTTTAATAATTTTAATTAAAATACAAATATTATTTATATAGAAATTCGCCTTAGACATTGGCGCAGCCAATGCTTGTTTAGAAAAGTACTAATTTTCGTTCGAAGAAATGTACGTTAATTTTTACACGAATTTTTATTTTGAACTACAATTATATTACTTTGAAATTTTTTCAATATATTTATGACTATTGTATTATTGTGCCAATGCTTTTAGTTTGGAATGGTGAATTTTTGTATAAATAAACAATATATGTACTATAACAGTCAATATCACTAAAATGACTGCTGTCGATTGAAAAAGATTTTAACTATTTCATTTATCATAGCTTAGAAATTTATAAAATATATGATGTTAATAACATCAAAACAATGTTTAGGCAATTATTAAATAATTATTTAACGGAGATAGGTTTTTGTTTGAAAAACGGTAAGACCAAAAAATATTGCAATTACTTTTCTTGCTCAAAACATTTCTAAAGTCAATATTTAAGATGGTTGCTTTTTTGGGATCCAATAACGCCGAATGGATTTAAAATGTGAGCGGCACGAATTGTGCACTCGTAGATTATGTATACCAAATTTAGTGTCAATCCGTTCAGTATTTGCAGAGGAGAAGGAGCGACAAATTTTGGTCTTCTGAGCGAGCGACGACTACCATCCAAATTACTGATACGCCAACTTTTGTCTAATTTAACCGAAATATCTTATAGTATCTCGGAAATTCCCATGTTTAAGCAGATATTTTAGATAGACTGTATAACGCTCAATAAAATTATATTTTAATGTATCTAAAATTTGCTCAGTTCTAGTCAGAATCCTCATTAATTATCTAGTTACTTTTTGAATTTCTTCAAATTTTTGAGAAAAAAAACTACTGTTCCCACATATTCTATTTATATTTATTAAGCTATGTTTGCATCAGAAGTCAAGAATAATGGGTATACAATTAAATATATCGCATTTCGAGTGTTTATATACAATATTTGTTGCTGCTAATTTTAAACGATAATTATCCATTGTTTATAGATGGCGATTTAATAACGATCTTCGATAGTTCCGACCTTTCATTTGCCATACAATACAGTCGTGTTTTAAAATTACAAATATTATTAACGAATCCGAAAGAAGAAGCAGGAGTTTCTGTAAAACCATTAGAAGTGAAACATGTCAAACAAGAACTACGAAGTATTCGTGATCAAGTCAACAAATTGTTGGATTCATTGGATACAAAAGGACCGGAAGTCACCAGCTCAACTGAAGAAGGTGAGAAATTCACATCGAATTCGATTAAATAAAATAGTTGAAAGTTCAATATTTCTCGTGTTTTTATTTTCGTGTTCATAAAAACTACTAATTTTCTTTAAATTACTTCATAAGTGCAAGTGACAAGGTACCTTATAAGGCTAATGCAGAATTCTTATAAAACAACACTATAGAATGTAAGTTGCATGCATTCAAAGTTGGTATTTATTTATGTATAAAATTTCAAAAAAATCGAAAGGGGTCTGGTCTTAGACACGTAATGACAAATCAAAATAGCAAATTTAGGTAAACAACAACCTTTATATTCAAAAAGTATATAGCGGAGTGGGGTAGGTAGTTATTGGATAGACTAGCAATATAATAAAAAAGAAACTAGTTATTTCCGCCCGCAAAATATAAAAATTAAAATTAATTGTGGTATTTTAGTATAGAAAAAAAAGTTGTAGTGGAAAAAAAGCGTTGAGAAAACCTGTGAAAACATCAGCAAACATACTGTATAATGAAGCTTTATTTTCAACTTATTGCAATAACAAATCCTCTTACATTTATTCTTGTTACTTATAAATAAATAAAAACAAATTATTTATAAACATTGTACAATTTGAAGATATCTGAATTCAATCTTTAAATAAATACTCGGCTTTTTCAGCAATGAATACGGATAAGATCAATAATGGCGTGACTAATCCCGCCGCACATCCGAAAGAATTTGACCCGTTGCAAGAAAAGACGAAAGAGAAACGTGATGTTGGGGTGAAAGATGCCGGAAAAACTCCGCCTCCAACGAGCATGGGTGACTCTGCCCCTGAAGTGAAACCACCGACTTCTGCAGCTAATTCCATGGGATCCAATCAGAATCCTTCGATGAGCACTCCTACTCCGCAGCAGGGAGAATATTATGTTCCAAATTCTACAGGTAAAGTTAATCCGATTCCTTTCAAATATCGATTTTGAATTCTGTTTCATTTAGTTTCATATATTTATTCATCTTATAACATACTGTTTATTTAATTTGGTAAAATAGTTAAAATTGGTGATCCTAGATTAGGTTATTTAGATTGAATACATTTTATAGTGTTTATTATTGCAGGTTATCCTCAAGCGATGTCGTATGCCAATACGAATCAACAATATGCCCAACAATACGCCCAACAATACGCTTCTGCTTCGTAAGTAATTTTTTTAATATTCTATAGCTCAGTTTGTAGAGCAAATTACTACAGATTGAAAAATGTTAGCTGTAAACGTTTTCGCTCAATCTTTAGTTTACTTTTTCCTTACCATTTATTTATTATATTCAAGTGTTTCTTGGATTATCTATATATTTCTGAAAGCACTATTTTCTATTTACATTTTGTGTTAAATAAGTGATTCTGAGTACGCTTTTAGTAACCATTTACTGCTAATGTGCTATTGACTTTGTGTCACTTTTATGCAAGTTTTAACTGGAAGAATTACTTTTAATGCAGCAAAGATTTATTAAACTTCAATAATTTAATCTACTAACATATCGCACTTATTGCACTAAATAAACTCCCTCTCATGCGCATTTTTTGTAAGAAAGTGGAACCGGGCTACTACGTAGCTGCCACTTTTCTTTGCAAGTGCTAAATACAAATAAGGCTGTCAATGTACTGCGAAGAATATGTTTATATTTCAGTTTTCAAGATCAAAATGCGTATATAAACCAAATCATCGCCTCAAATACCACGTGTAAATCATAGTCTTATCTTCCCTGTTAGACAATGAGGGTCTTCAATTTTCTTGTCTTCGAGATAAACAATTTTTATTACACAATATTTATGTGATCTGGCATAGACCTTATATACACTATTTAGGTCTATGTTGCTGCCTAATCCCACAATTCAGGACCATTTATTGTGCAATGCTCGTGATTGGTTGCACTAATAAATGTAAATATTTTGTGACGGAACGAATGCGTCTTTTGTACTAAAAATAGTATCCGTTTTGTATTTTTTAAAATGTTTGATTATAACAAAAATATCCAGCTAAAATTACAAAACAGATATTTTAGATTGATTACTATGTCTTTGTTGGGTTGATTGTTAATTTCATACATACATACATAACTTCATGCTTATTCCCGTCAAATGGAGTGGCAGAATTCACATCTTGACATATTGTTTATACAGAAATTCGCCATGCCATGCTTTAGGCATTGACGCAGCTTGTTTTTTTTTTTTGAAAGAGGATGATAATTATGTATTATCATTAATTGGGAACAATACGGTTTACTACTTTTTATAAACCGTTGATGATATGTTTTGGTGTTGTCTATCATCTACAGTAGAGGTGTCAACCATAAGCGAAATATTAATTACAGATGCTTAGAATAAATTATGTGTTCTGCACTAATAAAAATATGAGTAGGCAAATATTGAAAACAAATACTGTAACAAATTCATAAAACGTCCGCAAAAAATGTCACGTACAATCCTAGTAAGTAGAACACGCAAAACATTCAAACATTTTTTAAATTCTATGATAAAATGATGTAGCTTAAATGATTAAAATATCATTACAAAATTCAAACCAACTGAGTTTATTTCAGGATAGAACGTTTTAAAACTTAAATATAATTTGCAAGCTTGTAAGATTTCGATACATACCAACACCGGTTTCAACCATAACCGAAATTTCACATATGGATGCTTAGAATAAATTAAACACTTAATATGTGGGCTATCTATTGGCTTCGTTTTGAAGTGCGTGTTATTTCGACAGTTTGCAACAATGACGCGCTTAACATTGATAGATATGTAGTGTCAAACCCCTTACAGCGGAGGTTTGACACTGTCGAAATAATATATATATATATATA
>JADQWA010000241.1:109984-120167 GCA_018344505.1 Nebria ingens riversi
TCAGTAGTTGTCACAACTGTTGCCAACTGTACTATATATTTAAAAAAAAATCTTTGAAAAGTCTTGAAACGTTTGCCAAGTTGTGTTGTACCATCCTTGTGCATAGAAGAACAAGCAAGCGATTCATAACGTTGCACGTCATGATATGTGAGGATATAGATTTAGCAATTAGAAATAACGCTCTGGAATTAGACACAAAGTGATTGCAATTTTCGTCTATGACAGAAAGATTGCGGGGAGCCGACATATAACCTACACGTGGTTTAAATCTTTTTAAATTCATAAGAAAATGGCTTTTTTTCTGGCTTATTTATTAGATAGAATTTCGTAATGAATTAGTTTTAAAAAGGTTCATTTTGCATGACAATTAACATTTAAAATGTGTGAATAGCAAAAATAAAAAATAAAAATAATAATATATTTCTTTATTTCAGTCATATAGTTTATTCTTTTACCACTGCAGTGCCAGCATCGGTTTAATCGTTAAACTGAAAATTTGAGTTGTTTTCCTAAAAATTCTGTTAAAAGCTTCCATTGTATTGTTAATTTAAAAATAATAGCGTACCTATTCGTATATTTCTTTACAATTATAAAATAACTAAAACTAATTGTTTGTTACAGCTATGGTCCAAATTCCTATGCCCCCACATCCCAGTCGAATGTCCCGTATCAAGCCCCCCATCAAGGTGATTACGTGCCACCACAAGGCTATGTGGGACCGTCAGTGCAATATCAGCAACATGGTCCTGGAAATCCGTACTCTAAGACTTACACACCAGCAAATCAGCATGGATATTCTCAAATTCGTTGAAAAAAGTTTTTGAGTCTAATGTCACTCCCCATTGAAACAAAAGTCTGTTATTATTATTATTATATACGATGTGTATTCTAGATTTTAATATTGATATTATGATAATCAATTATTTTAAAGACATCAATTATTCATAATATTGAATTTATTCATAGTTGTAGTATTTTTTGTGTGTTTGTGTGTGTATTAATACAATTTTAATAAAAAGCTATTTGCATTTATAACAAATCTAAGTTTATTCATACTAAAAAGCAATCATGATACAGGTATAAAATGTTTTTTTTTGTGACTGACTAATGATCAATATATATATATATATATATATATATATATATATATATATATATATATATATATATATATATATATATATATATAAATAACTGTTTTGTATTATATTACATGGGATACTCGATTGAACGATATTTCACAATCACTTACTACGTAAATATGGCTAGCAAGTAGCAACTAAGTTTTTTCAGGCACGAGCTATCATTTTTGATATGCTCGAACTGTTCAAGCTCGAGCCTTGTATTTCAAGTTCGAGCCTTAGATACAGTTCGAGTATTCTAAGCTTTTAAATATAAGATTAGGCAATGCTTTATTACTTGAAATACGCATATGTCTATTTCAAATACAGAACTTAATCTTTGAACTCGAATTTTTATTATTACTTTAAAAGAAGTTACATTACCTAAATTATATTTTTGAGAAGCTAGTCTTTATGAAATATTAGTAATATTTTGAATGGTATGTAGTACATTCATAGACTTACTCCTAATTCGACAGGACGAATATTTTATAAAAATATTAATTTTAAACACAATATTTCTTTGAAAAACTAATTATATATGTGAGAAGTATGTACGTTATTTTCAAATGGTAGAATTTCAGTAGCAATTTTGTGAAAATCGTTCTGGGGAATTAGGAAGTTATTATTAATATTGTATAAAATTATCTTTTTTTTAAATTATATATTTATATATATATATATATATATATATATATATATATATATATATATATATATATATATATAATATGTTTAAATGACTATCAAATATTTATTTTAGTTAGAAAAACTTGTCACTTTTCTAAGAGTTAGTATATAATAAGAGGCAGTTTATAGGATACATGAATAAAAAAACATTACATATAAACAGTCGTTATTTATTTATTTTTCCCTTTTTTTGGATAGAAAGAAAGAGAGAAAGAATAATATAAAGACAGTTAAATGGTGAGAGAAAGAATAATATGGGAAGATAAAGAGTGGAAGAGATAGAACTTGGGCTCGAGTTTGAACTCAAGTTGTACAGATGTAAGTAAACAAATAAAACAATGTTTTGTACGACCAAAAATGGTTTTCAGAATATATGAGAAAATAAGCATTTTTGTAATAATAAATATATCTATGAAAAGAGCTCGTGCCAAATAGTAATGATCATTTAATTTAAATTCACATTTACGTTTGGCCCGCTTCTCGTTATTGACAAGACTAATAATTTTCTTTGTAGATTTGATCTTAATCTTAGTGACGTGCGAATGAATTTATTTAAATTAAATATTATTTGACTGCCACAGGTTCCCAACCACTAAACACAAGTATTATATAGTTCATCGCTGCAGTGGCACACTTAAATATTTAGCACCTGCTTATTAACATAACTGTTGAGTGAGTGATGGAGTGGTTCCTTTTACCATATTTCGTTGTAAAATACGCTGAAAATACTATAAAGCTTCCCATTATGTAATTAGTAGGCTCATACTAGAGAGAACTAGTCCCATTTCTATTTGGGACGAGCTTTAATTTAAATATTTTGTTTTCATGAGTATTTTGTTTGTTACCTATAGAAATAAGGAAATATATTTTTGTATTTTCTTTAAGTTTTTATTTATATATTATAAATGTTACAGTTCACCAAAAAAAAAAAGCTGTAAGATTGCTTTAGGGGTGCAATAGTTCTTAACACCACCAATAATCGTACAATTTTGAATGGTCGATTCTCGATTGTCTTCAAAAACAAAATAAATATTTTGCGTTTTTTGAATTCTGTATACATGTTTAATGCAACTATTGGTGCCATTCTGAACACGTTTATATATCTGTAACGAGAATCTGTAAAAGTCTGAAAGGTTTTAACATATTTTAATTGAGTTACAAATAAAATATTTGTAGAATCTATCAAATACATCGACCATAATTCTTGTTTTTATAGAACTACAGGTTTTTCAAAATTTTACAGATTTTACTTACGGAATTGTAGATTTGCTCAGAATTGCACCATATATGCAACAACATGAATATAAAGTGTATTTGTGTAAGTAAAGTTGGAGTTTGATTAGAAAAATTGTGATTGATTGAAGGTGGAGTGGATTCGTGTGGGTCAGTTGGCTTTACATTGTTCCGTGTAGCTGGGACAGTAATTTAAAGTTTACACGTCCGGCACACGTGCGCGGCCATATCGGTCAGTACTTCATTAACGGAATTAAATGACTTTCGTAATGATCATCGAGAACTGTTTGCTATTTCTAAATTTACTCAACTCTCATTACACCGGATGTAATTAAAGTAACTCAGAGCCCAGCACACACACATACTGTTATTGTAAACTATAGAAATAGCGAAGGGATTGGTATAGGTTTGCGCAATGTAGGTATATTGTCTGTCTATTGCACTCGCTGGTCGCTGGTCCATGTCCGCATGTCCACTGCCACTGCGACCAGCAGGGATTTCTAATAATTACATACAACTTGCGTTACATAGTTGCCGTAAATTCACCTGACAGTTCCTGAAATGTAAAACAACCACATTGTTCGTCGAGAAACTAAGCATAATTTATTGCGCGTTAATTATATTTGACTAGGATGGGATTTTCTACAGTTCTGTTGACTACTAGCATGTTTAAAACAGTTGATTTTAAATAAACGTTTAAAACATATTCAAAATATGTACAAATGTTTTAAAAATAAGAACTGGTTTCTTTGTAACTAGTACCAATTAATTGAAAACTATTTGTAACAGATTAGCAGTCAGGTTTATTAACATCATTCACCATCACGGCGAATTTAAGAATATTTATCTATTTTTTTTTTTACAGCGTTTCATTTAATTTTGAAAGCAGTTGTTTTTTGAATATTTTCACCTTCAAATAAGTTCGAAATAGCTTCTAACACAACTATAGCTTGAAAAGTTTCTGCAAGAATTGTACCAGGAGGGGAGAATATTTTAAGTTGGTTTGGTCGTTTTGTTTAAACTCTAATTATTGTTGACCTTCATCGTTTCTCCTTTATTTATTGATATTTATAATTGTTCTTGTTTATTTAAGTTTCTTATAGTACCTGAAAGATTTAGCATGTGATTTTTGATTTTACAAAAAGTTTTACAAATCTTTGTTTAAACATTTTACTTAATTATTTTACATTATTTAATTATTTATTATTTTATTTTTGGACTAAATGTTTAAAATCTGTGATATTTAAGAGGTCATGTACAATTTTGTAGTTGCCATCCTTTAAGTGTAAGTTGAATTTCTTTGTATTCTTTATTGTTAATTTTTTTAATTTTTTATTGTATTATTTGTAACATTTTCAATATAACTTTAGTCTCGCCGGTTACCTGAAGATGAGCATTAAATGGTCGAAACCGGTCGTATTCTTTTATTGAATTAAAGAACGTTGGGGAATTAAGACGTTTTTTACACCCTTTCATCGGTTCCTAGAATTAATCAATCCACAACAGAGTTATTTGCAATCATGAAAGTTTAATTGCAGATATTTTATTCTTGTGACGGTGTCAATCTCGCTAGATTGACACACGTTTCTCAGATTTGCACATAGAAACATTGAATACTTAGCAAACTTACATTTTAGGTAGCTATTTCTACAATTTAGTACCACTGAATAAACTTCTTGGGGCAATTCGGTTGTATCACTTTGTTCATTTCTTTTAATTTTTAATAATGTCTTACGACAAATTAATACTAAATGTGAGCAGAGATAGTTTGAAATAATCGATATTGACTGGTATCGATATTGATCAGTATAGTCGTTTAGCAAGTTTAGCGTTCCTATTTTTGTGATTTTCATTTATATTTTAAATTCACGAAATGTTCTGCGATAGTTAAGCTAGCGGTTTTATGATTAAGAATAATTAAATCGTAATTTTTGTTTTAAATTTCAAAAGAATAATTATATGCCAAATTAGTTGAAATTGTAAATCATAATATCTAATAAGCAATACGATAAAATTGATTGTCGTTAATTTATCATGTATAGAATTGCATTTGTTTAATATATGTCGCCATCAATAAGTGATAAATTGAAAAACATTTTGCAAGAATCTCGTATATTGCTTTAATACGATATAAATTATAATTAAGAGGGCGATCCGATGTTTTATTTGTTTCACTGCCCTCTCGCCACTTGATTTCATTTACGATATTAGAAATACCTACACCTACCTACATATATGAAAAAGATTTGGCCGAGCAACAGAGGCAAGTATCAACGTTTTTGATTTATATCTGTGCATGCGCGGTTGTGCGATATTTTTAACGCCGCATCTACGATAATTTATCATTCTCTTCTTTGCCCATTGATATCCTTGTTAATGTTAATTCTGATTTATATTACATGGAGCGAATTGAATATTCATCCTGTTGCAAAAGATTTCATGTCGACCGTATTACTTCATTAATTAACTTATTTCGCAGGCAAAAGAAGGAATTATAGTGAGTAGACGCAATCGTTTCAATAACAACGCCTTTACACTATTTAAACGATTTCTCATCATGTTGTGGTTGGTTCACGGAATACGAATGCGCACTGTTTATTTCTTACATTTGACAGAAAACTAGGCTATTTCTTACTATGAGCAAAATCGTACATATATTTCATTTTGTAAATTAATTAACTGGAAGGTATAAATTAAATAATCATTATTATTAGCTCGACGTACGTAGAACCGAAGAAGTATTCGGGCGGGTGTCTGTAAGTATCTCGGATTGGAAACATTTCTTTAACAAAAAGTTCGTCTTTTATCGCTCTGAATGTATAAGTATATATATAGCTCATATACTAGGATGTAAGTCGGCGTTCACTTGGTCGTTCGTAAGACCAAATTTGTCGCTTCTTCTTCTCTGAAGATACTAAACGGATTGACTCCAAATTTTATAGACTCAATCTATGAGTACACAATTCATGCCTTTTGCATTTTAAATCTACTAGGTCTTGTATTTTCGGAGTTATTGGGCACCGAACTTAAATTATAACTTTAGCAAGTGTAGAAAAAATCAAAAAAATCTACATAAAATACAAATATAGTTTAGATCCTATTTTTTTTTCAAAAATGAAAATTTAACGCTGTTAAGAAATATTTAATAATTGCCTAAATATTGATTTGACACTACTAAAGCCAGCTATTTTTGCAAAGATGAATGAAGTGGATCAATTTGTTTTCAATCGACAGCTGTCAAAAATGTCAGTGATATTCATGTGACGAAATCACTGCAACAATTATTATAATGTATTCTGTACGTATAGTTTAACGTTTTCGAGGATTACCCAACTTTAATAAAAAAATGCCTAAGTATTTGCAACCTGAGGCACTTCTTAGTTAACGTGGTAGCTATAAATCCGATATTATGACAATTTATCTATTAGATAAGGCAATTCAATTACAACGGAAATGATATTATTTGATTTAACCATAATAATATACACAATGTAAATCATATTGGTAATACAGATGAATAGAGGAGATGAAACATTGACGCCGCTAGAAAGGACAGTTATTATAGAGTTTGTTATACATATATTAATTATGGCAGCTGTAGTTTTGCCTTTTAGCTATGCAATGTAGCGTCTTTATACGAGATGAGATCGTGGATGTTTTGGTTGCTTCACACAAATATACATATGTATTTTCCTAGATTAACCAATCTATTCCGTTACATTTTTTCTAGTTTATTATAGGTGAAAATTGTCCATGTAACTTTATAAAAAAAAATAAATAAAAAAGTTAATGCGTTTTCACTTTTATTTCTGTCTTGTTACAATAGTAAGAAAATAAATGATATTTTCGATTAAAAACGGTAATGCTTAAAGTTGAATATATACATACAATGCAAAATTTAAATAAAAAAGTTTAAAACTATAGTATAAACATGGTATTTCATAGCGCGAAGGACGTAGGTGTTTAAGTAGAATTTTCGTCTATAGTTTGTTGATAAAATATGGGAAAAAATGTAAAAGTGGACAAGGAAATTAAAAACAATTCAAAAATACAATTAGAAAATGGTGTGTGACTCCGTATATGTTCCTGAGTCTATTAAATTCGTACCACTTTGTGTTCATTTCACATATGGTTGACTTGCGGAAGGGAATTACGAAACAGTCAGTTTCATATACATACATATAAATGTTGTTTGGCATATAACTCTTTTCATGCACCGACATTTTTATAAACATGAGAGTTGTCTTTCAGCAAATTTATTTTCAATCGTAGTTTACGTCATGTTCTTACTCTTTTTATATGACCCACATAAACCCTTTTAGACGGTCTCATTTGCTTTGACCATCGCTCATATTACCTAATTATAAAATTTTCTCTTCCCTATACTCGTAATGGTGGATATAAATATGTTGTTGTAACATAACCTTTACTTGAAATTAGTTCATTTATAGATTTAAACATAATAGTAAAATAAAGTGTGATGTACAATCAAAGAAATTTTACAACCAATTAGTAGTAGTTTACATTTCAACCACGCTCAACGATTACTGTTGAATTGAAACTGAATTTGTACAAATCGTGTATGTATGTATGTACCTATTAGGTACAATTTAACTAAAGTCCCAACAAGGTATCTCAGTTTGCTATTGCAGAATACAGAAAACAAATATAACTAATTTAAAATGCAATGTATTCTATAAAGCAGTTGTATGTATGTATGTACCTTCTCGTATTATATTAAGTACCTATGGAGGAAATAAGTGCAATAGTAGACTATATACCGGTTTTTCATAAGAAATACAGTAAATTAACCATCAGTAATGTAATCACTATACATTTATTCATTATAATAATGAAATATTGCACAGAAAAACTTAAATGTTTTAGAAAATAAATCAAAAATTGTTGGTAATTTATTTTAGTTTAGTAGCTAAACTGCAGCTTCCTGTATTATCAACCTGTCATGCCTTGACGTATATAGAAAAGTATGTATTTTACAAAAAAAAAACAAACCAAAGAATACGCGCGTAGCGTATCTAACTCTTTTCACTGCACGATTTTACACTTATGAATTTATAATATTCTTTTGGAGCTATTTTTTCTCCGCTTCATAACGTGCATTCTTCACACTGCAGAGTGTTTGTGTCTGAACAAATATACTACAATACTTTTATTATTGTTGCAAATAGAGGCAAAGCAAATAAAAATATTGTTAGTATGTTAAGAATCACTGCTTGTCACGTGTTACCTATCCTAATTTATTATTTTTTGGCTGATTCGTATTTTGTTTAGATTTCTTAATAATGAAAAGAAACCAAATTATACCTAAATAAACTCATGTCAATATAGAGCATAGATAAAACTAAAAACCAGTGAGTACTTTATCATGCGCGGGAATTTCTTAAATTTTAATTTCTCAGTTCGCGATTCAAGCTAAGGAGCACGACAAACATGGATTTTTGTGGTACGTCTCAGAGAAGGATTGACATATCTGACCTTCGCTTAACAAAGGTTGTAATTGTCATTTTATACGGTTTTTTTGGTATATACCAAGGTATTAATTTAACAAAATTAGAGACCACTGTACATAAAACACGTAAACTTGTTAAATTTTATTATTTTATTAATAAATCAACTCGAGGTGCCCCCAGGCACACAACAGAAATAGCGATTTTTTTTTCATTGATTTATTTAGGTAGACTAATCCATGATTAGTTTTAGTATTCCATATTGCATTCCATATTGGCACAGAACATGTAAAATATTATATGTAATAAACTTCTCATACACTACTGTAGAAATAACATAAATGATAACAGCTGTTTTTACTTTCTTATACGAAGTAATAAGTAAATATTGTAACCATGAAAAAAAAACGATCTTGAGATTTTAATGGAAATACACATATTGACCTTCCCTGAATCGAGTCTGACTACTTTTGGAATGTGCGTGTGTCTGTTACAATACTTATTACTTTGTATAAGAAAGTAAAACATTATAATTCTTTTAAATAGTACAATTTTTACTCATACTCTTACGTCACACATCGTTCTTTGACAGAGCATTTAGCAAGATGCCTGAACAACAAGCGAATACTATTCTTTTAAACCATTTCTATTCCCACTTTCTTATATTATAAGTAATCATATAATTTTCGAACTTGAGATTTTAACGGCAATACACCTTTTGACCTTCCCTAAATATGCTGCATCCTTAGGAAATTGTGAATTTAATCTATGAAATGTCGAACTGACAGCTACATTAGTTGATTTAAAGTAATAAAAAAGCTTCAATAAATGAAAAAAAACGAGCAACACGAATAAAGAAATTTTTTAAATAAAAACTCCATTAACTCGTAGCGATGATATATTTGTAAATGTGAACACAAATACTATTGTTGGCACAGTACGGTGCCCATTTTTTAAACCATCCAAACAGTAACGTTACGCTTCGCCGTACCATCGTCAATTATTCACGTTTTCAATCATCTAACACCAAAAAACGCCAAAGCCAACATAGAAATCTGTTGTTCGACAGGCACTTCTTCTTTACGTAAAACTTCCACCTGACTCCCATAAGATATCGTATTAAAAAAACATGGTACCCCGTGTAGTTTTGTGTGTGTGTACGTTTGCGCATAAAATTATAACAGCATGGGGTTACGATTATGTCAATTTTCAGTCAATCTCGGCCTGGTTGGAGACAGTTGGCCGCACTTGGCTTGCCAGTTGCCGCCAAGGGAGTTCAGATGCGCGTTATGGATGCTATAGCTATAGCTGCTGGTGATTCTTGCTGGCGATCTCTGTTGTCGGCATACAGACCATCAGCAGCACGTCACCTTGCAGGTCGCTGATCGCGCCCCGGTGATTCCTTACTCAGGACCGTATCGTACAACTTTCTGAAATAGAAATACAAATTTAGATGAAAGGATATATTCAAACGGCAATGTTCCTGATATGTAATATAACATTCTAATTAAATTTTATATGATTCGATCTTAGTATTAGTATAATATTTTCTGGGGTCACATGAGTAAAATTGATTATCCTTCCTATCTAAACAGATTAGAATTTTATGCAATGCATGAGTTAAGCTTGCGCTAAAATGAAAATAGCTTATACAGGCTGGGTCATCTGTTG
>JADQWA010000242.1:0-190000 GCA_018344505.1 Nebria ingens riversi
CTTACTATTCAAATAAATAAAAAGTAATTCGTCTCCCCATCACTGGCTTCCAACAATTCGTCGCCAGACAATTTGTCTGGGATAATTCGTATCTACACTAATTAATTAATTAATAACAAACTACAACGCTGTTAAGATGACTCCTGCACACCGTACATCCTCCTTATATTTCTGTTTTTTTTTCCAGAGACGCATTTTCTAATAAAATGATAGGTATATTTATTATATTAAGAAATTACATTAAATATACAATTGATGAATTGTAAATACATTTTAATAATATTTAAGAAACAGTTAATATATCTTTAGGAGCAGTTATGTCATGTTCAAGGATGTCAACGGCTTCTTTAAGGACCTTATTGAATTCCTGTAATCAAAAATGTATTTATATATTTATTTATGAGTGAATAAAATATTATTTTAAAATCATACTTGTCGAAATTGATTGCTAGATTTCTTTGATGAGTCATTAAGTTTGCAACGGTATTGTTCATAAAGAAGAAGTCCTCTGAGTTTGCAATGGCCTAAACGTAGTGTTGAGACAACTTGAAGAACATCATTTATAAATGCTTCTTTAATTACTTTATAGTCTTTAGAAATTTCTAAAAGTATATATTAGTATTTTTAACTAACGTATTTTTATTATAGCAATTTCACCACTTTACTTTATGATACTTTAATGAAATGAATTAAAGTATTTGTTAATAAAATTTACCTTTCATATTAGCAGATCCTAAAGCCCATATTAAACGCAATTTTAACTCAATTGCTATATGATTACTAGGTGGTACTACTTTATCTAATTTATTCTTAATAACATCTATAATTTTTTCAGGATCATTAGTAGCAATCATTTTCAGGAAACTGCCCAGCACGCTTTGCACCATTCCAATTTTCCTGCACGACATAATCGACTTGCAACCATCGCATTCCCACTTGGAAGAAATATCCAATGGATTTTCAGGGAACAAAACCCCAGTGCAGTCACTTCGTACACATTTTAACCCATTTAAGCATGCACCATATTCTTTAGGATCCTTACATCTAGCACAGCAGCACCAAAAATGTTTCGTCGTCGCTAAATGGATTCTTCTTGCCGGAGTTGCCCATAATAACGTAGTATAAGTGGTGAATATTTCTGTGTCTTTCGGTATTCGCACTGCGGCTTTAACAATCATTTCTCGCGCATTGTTGAAGAGATGCATTGTGTTTGGTGTACAACTGTGATTCATTAGGGACCCTAAAGGGTACAAGCCGCGTACGCTTGTTTGGACATTATTTAGACTTTGAATAATTGTTTCAAACGCATTTGAATCCAGCACGCAAACAAACTAATTTCAGAAATGTTTCTTCGTTTCTCGTCAAGCGTATATACTCCTTGACGAAGTCAATTTCAAATCCATGTGCAGGCCCTTCATTACAAGCGAGTAACTCAAATAATTTACGGTCTGGTTCGCTTAGAAACAAAGCTCTTAATGGCGTAAGTGATCTAAACAGTTTTTCAGACACTTCGGTTAATTGCACTTGTTGTGTTTTTCGAATAAATGCGCACTCCTCTTTGTGACTAGCTTCACAACCCGTTGCACATATAGGCAACCCACAACCTTCATTGCAAGCTCTAACACTCGATGTAGATCCACAAATAACACAATGCAATTTAACATTTACACCAGCTCGAGGGCCGAGTATTAATGGGTGATCTTTAAAAATTATTTCTCCTACTTCTATATCACGATTGGCAAACACGCCGTTGCCTTGTATGTTAGAAGGCTGTATACGCCATAAATCCGTGTTTAAACTTAAGCTTTTTGATGTTAAGTAGCAGCTTAATGTGTGTGTTAAGTCGGACATAGTGCGCGATATGAAACATGTATGTTAACTAAATATGAGTACTAGTTACTGGTGCCAGCTCTAATTTAAAATAAGATTGAATTGAGCTAAATATAGCTGTATCAGGTGACTTTTGCGAGGGTGGCCCCTGGAGTTCCTGTGACGTGCTAAGCACATATGCGCTTTGGTTGCCGCGTAAATTATTTATATGTAAGATGATATAAATGAAAACGCAAAAAAGGAATTAAGATAATTAAATGTATTTTTTATATATATATATTAATAGTGCATAAAGAAAATTATTCTATATAGTTAACAAATAAGTTTTATTTGAAGACATATTTTATTGTTCTAGCACCGGTTGTACCACAATTCAATACCGCGTACTGGTGGCGTAGTTACGGTATGGTTAGAGGCACCTAGGCCGGACACGTTGTACCATTGCGCATGAGGATGAAGATATCTACGCACCAAATTGGAGTAACTAACTATATATATATATATATGACAAAAGTATTTTTTTTTTGGATTTCGTGATCATGTGTGTGTGTATATGAACGTCAGTGAACCGGGAATTTAAATTAATACAAGTAAACTATGAATATATTTCATAAAGTATTTAGTAACAAATCAATAAGACATACACCATTTTAGTAAAAATAAATTATACCACATAAAATTCCATTTTATACTTTTAAATAGCATAATATAACCTTAAATAATTTTATAAAAATACCAAAAATGTCACTTTTAAGCCACTTGACGCCTGTTTTATCACATTTAAAATCATTAGGAAGTATGGTATCTACCAGAATGACAAATGTGTCTTCATCACAGAAGGTGATTTTTAATTTATAGCTAGTGTTTTCAGCGGTAAAGTGACTGTTCGTATTGTTTAGATCATTATAGTAACAGTGACAGCTAGCGTGTGCGCCCTAGGGGTACTAGCCAAGTACATGCGACGAAAACGTACTGTAGTTAATCCGAAAAAATACCGACAATGGTCCGGGAAGCGCTCCAGAAACTCCGTAATTAAAAGTCCAAACGGTGGTAAGTTAACAATTGCTTAGAAATTGTTTAAATTTAATTCAATGTAAATAAATCAAATAATTGAATATAAAAGTCATTAACTTATTTACAATTTCCTCCCAACTCAAAATACTAAAAAAGTGCTTAAGTGAGCAATATTTTATTATAAATAATCAGTATTTTAATTAAATATTAAGTATAAACATATTTTATTTCTAAGTTATGATTGTCAGTTAAAAATAAATATGAAATATAGTATAGAGAAAAATAATTTAAAAAAATTAATTTTATTGTATCATAAATTCAATATGAAACCCTGGCAACCCGCTAATCATGTCTGTAACGTTCGTTACAGACGTTGTTGGCGCGTATTCGAACCACAGTATAGTGGCTAGTGTGGTCAGTGGCGGCGGGCGTAGCAGTTTCGCTGGGGGTCGGCTCTCCCGGGCAGGGCCCCCGTCCGTAGTGACCGTGAGCGAACGAGCGTCCGTGGCCTCTGGGAGTTACGCCGGCATCGTCAACGGACCCAGCGGAGAACCTGCGACCCGTCTCACTCCTCAACAGTTAGGCGTCATGGGTAAGTTGTCATTATAATTTCATTATCAAAACAACGAGGTAATACACGCATAAATATATTATCGAGTTTTTTTCCGTAAGGTCGTTCATTATACTGATACAGATTGCGTTTAAACAATAAACTGCGGGATTATATTTATTTAAATTTATTATTAATATCTATTTTATAAAATATAATTACGTCCTAGCTTCTAAAATAAAAGTACCAACCCCACCGATATTTATAAGAAAATCCTTCTAGAAAAATAAAAAATTGCCAGTTAAAAAATAGCTTTGTCTTATATAAGCTGTAAGTGACAAATGTATCAAGACTTATTTCTGCATCCGTTAACTTTAGTAGCTATTAATCAATCGACAAAATTAGCAGCACGGTAGAATTCTATTGAATTGTTTTATCCTTCATTGGTTTCAATTTCAATCAACTGGTCTATAAAAAGTTTTAAAAATATTGTTTATACAACAGAGCACGTAAGAATTTCAAAGATATATAAACAATTTATTATTTGGCGCACTGAATTAATTCGACAAAGGTTACGGTCATAAATAAAGTTTTTTAGTACTCTTAAAACAATTAAATTTTATAGTATTTCGCGACATTTTAAGTTATGTAATTTTGTATAAAAATATGACGTAAAATTTACAATAAACTGCTTTAGAATTGTAATTTACAAATTAGGTTAACTATTCACGATGTGTTATATAAAAAAAAAAACTTAAGGTTGTAGTGACCCTCCCCCTGCCCACTAATAATAGTTCTTGGAGAGAAATTGTTTTTTTTCTGTAAATGACACAGAAACAAATTAATTTGATCGTTTACTTTCTAATACTTACTAGTAGATTTCCGTATGTTTTTCGTAGAAGAGGTGTAAATAAAATGTGACTATCAGATCGAGCGAACTTATATTTGAAATAATATTAATTAAACATTTTAATAATAATAATAACTGTTGGATTCTATACAAATCTACAAAAACAAACTCTTATATAAATACGAGAAAACCGCAGTCCATTTTTTGTTTGCAATATTTTAATTTTCGGCACTTCAGCAAAGCTCACCTCGCACTCAATCAATCACACAAACATTCAGCGTCATTCACACACAATTATTTATTTATATATATATATATTTATATATTAAATCTAAAATCATCTGATTTACAATGCAAGAATAAATTGCTAATAGTTGTACTTTTCTCTGCTACAAATTTGACATCGTCCTCTTCCATACAAAACTCTCTTATATTTTTTGTCGACTCAAAAAATATCTTCGTACAAAAAATTCTCTCTTCCTGCGTTCGGTTCGGAATATATCACCTTACGTGCCATTTTTTGTACCACATTTTGGGACGAAAAGGCACGCACAATACAACATACATCTAAAAGGTTTTTTGGGGGGAGTAGGGCGGGGAGTGGGTGGTTTCTTTATACACAGTTCAACGAATTTGCAAACTAAAAATAACTGAACACATGCTCAAAATTTGGCTTTTTTGAATTTGATGCAAGACTCTTAAGTCAAAGACTATTTCTAAAACGTACAAATATAAGAGTGAGGAGTACAAATCCACCCCCACCTTTTCAATATTAGTTGTGCTGTGTATAAAAAATCAATTGGTGGAAATATCTCCAAATATGTTACATTAGTATATATATACATTTATATACACTCAGGCCAAGCGTCAGCAATTAAAACTAGTTTATGTCAAACATATGACTCCAAATAAGGCCGTAATGACTGCGAAAGGAGTGACATGGAGCCTCAAACCCCCTGATTTAGTGCCGATTTCATCAGCTTTGGGCGCATCTGACATAACGCTATTCACATCTTTCGTTTTGCTAACAATTTCATCTGTTTTTTTATTTTTCGACATTTCCATTGGCGTAGATGGGATCGGTTTCGGTTCTTCAGTGCTAGTACTCGTACTAAGTGTCGTACTAGTTGTTCTGATTGTCGTGGTTGTCGTAGTTGTAGTAGTCGTCGTTGGTACATGTGTGTAATTAGACAAAAAGTAAACTGGTCCAAAAGTTGGGCGAACATCTCTTATACCAACTTCACGACGATTGCTCATAATCATACGCGATTTATTTGAACCGTCCGGATAAAAAGCTGTGATTTTTGCCGAAAACGGCACTGTGGATTCGGTCCAGTTACCTGATAAAGTGACGTTCACACCTCTTTGAGGCGCCAACGTGGTCTCAACCGGGTAAATCGACTCAACTGCGGAATGGGCATCAATTGCCCATTTAAAGTCGTCCATAGTTGTGCCGTTTATCAATTTCACACTTACAGGATACCCTGTAAGTACTGCGTGAACATGGCTCCAACTAACAGTTAAATTATGCTTATACGCAATGACTGTATCAACTCTACTGACGTCATCATCATCTTCAGAGCTTTCGTCATTATTGCTAAGGGTTGCGTTACCTAGAGTTACCGGAGTACGCACGTATTTCGCTCTGAACATGTTGAATTTTACATTTGTCATTTCATATCTGCAAAAAACATATATAAATGTTTGTACCTTAAAATTGAACTTAAAGGCGAAATGGAATTGTTTAAATTTTTATTTTTGAACTTATAAATACGTGATTTAATTGTGGTAGGAAAATATTAAATACATCTTTACTTTTTTAGAGAAATTGTCAATTTTAAAAAAATATTAAAAGATAATACGAAATGGTGACTTTCTAACATAATTTCAAAGTATATAAAAATTTGTCACGCACTTAAGACATTTATTAAAATTAATAGATTCTCAGACTAAACATTTTCTGTTTTCTCACGAATTAAATATCTATTTATGTTTATTGTTAGGGAAAAGTCTATACAGCTGTGCCAATTTACTGTATAGTATTGTGATTAATTAATTTGAGTCAACTATTCTTTGAAAGCTATGATAAATGTGAGGAGATTCCAAATATAAAGATAGTACCTATTTTTATACGGAAAAGTCAAATTGACTGTAAATATTAATCAGATTAACGTATAATTCGTAACCGCACAACCTCAACAATCTAAATTTAATTCCCATTCATTAATAGTCATAAAAGTATATGAGTAATTGTATCACGTACCCACAATTATAGCTCCATAAAAAATAATAAATTCAAACCATATATGTAGAGCCGTTAATTTATGGAGTGTGATATATCATTAACATTTTATCGATTTTGTTCATATTTAGATCATATGGATGCAGTTTGAACAAATAAATTGAAATAGATTATGTCATTAATAATCGTGAATATGGGACAAGCGGAAATGCCTCATCTAGGTTAAAATGTAATTTGTTTTGACATGGTATTATTGTTAACTTTTTTCATTATCAAGATCGAGCACATCGAGATAATAGTTATGAAATAGAAAAGTTGCTTTTAAAACGTTGGAAAACTATTAAAAAAAATAAACCCCATTTGTAACTTACTTTACTGGTTCAGATTCCACCAACACTTCTCCATCTTCATACTCTCGTTCGACGCCGTCCTCTTCCACAACAGAGATCTTCCCTAGCCCTCTGGTTGGGTCCATTTTGCCCAAATGGTGTGACAATCCTGTATCGGATGTTCCGGCTTTCCTTCGCGCGACATACGTTAAATATGGGACCTGTCCCCCCGTAACTGTGCCAGTACCCACTGCCTTATATTTGTTCCACTTTACCCAGCTCAATTTACCGCCATCTTCGACGTTTTCCAACAATTGATAGTCTGTATGCGATGACACAGCCCCATGCATTGATACAGTACACTTGCCTGGGGTACTAGAATTCATTTATAAACAAATAATGCTAGGGACATTGATATCATTTCTAAATGTTTGCACATTTATGCATACAAGTTATTATAATGCATATTCTTAAAAAATATGTTTTGTTATGAAAACCTGTAGAGATGCGAAAACTATTGATAAATCTAACAAAAGCATTATTTATGATACGATATAAAATAGCAAAAAAAATTGTGAATGTACTTCTTTTAAAAAATATATATATATATATATATATATATATATTATATTATATAATATATATATATATATTCCTACAAATGTTATTCAGAATTGCGTAAATAACCTTATTTAGAATGTCAAATAAACGAATAATCAATCAATGAATTTATATTTTTGGCCTAGAACCCAAGCAAATTTATTGGCAAGCCAAAATATTACGCCATTCTCAAAATTTATTATCTTAATAAAAATGAGTCATAAATTTCGCAAATAGCACTTTTATGACTCAACTAAAATTATTTAAAATTTATTTAAACATTACACATCATATATTGTTAGGTGAATCAACTATATATTACACATGTTGTAACTTACCGGTCCTCTGCAGCTGACAATCTCCCAGAAACCCACATTCCATCGGCCCTAGCTCTGCACACCCACGTTTTCAAATCATCGGCATCGTCCTCAGAAGCAACACTAGCCCCCACAACAGCGTTATCCATCGCCTTGCCCTCAGAGCCCGCCACCCATTTCAAAGTACTAGAAGTCACGATCTGACTATACCCCGACAGAATCCCAACAAAATCTTCAACATCGCCAGCAGAAGAATGGCCCACAATGACCCCAAGGGTCACAAGAAACGTTACTAAGATCATAGTCACTGTGATGGTTGATGTTGTTTCTAGAACGCAAAATAATCAAGTGTGATTCTTCCGTGGCTCTGAATGTCCGGGTGTTATCGATTTTTCAGTACCACCCCCGCGCATGTTACCATAGTGATGCGTTTGGGGGTACTTTGCTAGGGGCAGCTGTAGGGGGGTTTTGACGCGTCGTACAGGCGCCGTCAAGGTCGGAGTGGCGACGCGCTGCACTAGATATCAGCGCAATTGGAACACGAGTTCATAATATATTTGGGACAACTCTAGATTGCCCTAATTCTTTCATAATTTAACAGTTCTTCATATATATATAGTTCCAAATAGGCATGATAATAAGAAGCATATCTCTAGATTAAGATGACGCATTAAATACACATAATTGTCTAAATACTGATGTATAACTTTTCCTCCTAACTCATTTCTTATTTACATTTACTGAATATTCTTTTAATTATTTATAACACCATGATGAAAACAATAATTTTCTAAAGTAGCTTTAAAAATATTAACTTTATGAAAATTTATTAGAAACTATTTGATTTTATTGTTGGAAATATACATTTTAATTGATCCAATAAAATATGTATTTTTACTCGTATGGATGAATTGGATTTACATTGCATCCGAGTAATTCTTGTTGTTAGTGCACTAAATAAATTAGGGATTAAGAGAAGAGCCTTGGGGATGTACGGAGTGGGGTAACACCCCACTGAAACCCTATGTAAAACTGATTCGTTTCAATGTACATAGATTGTATTTGATAAAAATATGTAATTTCCTCTAAATGTAGTAGGGCAATTGGTGATGTACCAAAATTTCAATTAAATTCAAAGTCAACTGTGTCCTCTCTCAGTGAATGCTATAAATAAAACAGGTATTGCTCTTAATTATCTAATTGCGAAATGGTTCCTGTACTTAAAGTAGTAGGGCAATGCGAATTATTACAGTCATTAGTTTCAATTTTGCGCTGGGGATATCATACAATTACTCCTGCAAATTATTAGCTACACAATATTATTCGAAACACTCCACTAGAACCCCTTAATCCAACTCTGATTATTGATCAAATTTGTTCTTGAAAATAGCCGTTAATGTTTTAATTTTATTATTACTTGATACCACTTATCAAATTTGGCATACATAATCAATGATAATATTTGTTTTACTAAGAATGTCTTAGTGCCTTGGGACAAATTTGGTAACTAAAAAACTAAATAATATCGTTATAGTAATTGAGTCAATATATTATTTTAGTTATTCAAGGACTTTTTATCTAAATATTTATCCTGAGCACGTCGACTATTGAATGCTTTGTGTCTGAGTAGACTGGTCCTTATTAGTCACCAGATTTCATCTCAATTGTTTACTAACGAGGCGTAGGATTGTTAGTGCACCTACTATAAAAAATCAATTTAGAATCGATGAGAAAATCTAGACCCAGAAACACTCACTGCATCATTGTGTTGGGTGTGGACTAACAGCTATTCAAAATGCTGGGAATAGGGTCATTTGAACATACAAGATTATTTATTGAATATTTAAAAGATACTTGTATGTATGTATAAGTTTAATGTAATTTGGATTGAAATAGAAAAGTAACCGGTTTAGGAATAGGTATATTTATCTATTTTTTTTTTTTTTAATTCTGGAACACCATAACACTTATGTCATAGACTTTATAAACTATATCAGAAGTGGTACATATCAGAGATGATGGTGTCATTCTTAGTATTAAATTCTAAGAGAAGGTTTTATTTCATTCCAAGCCAACTTTGATTTAGCAAACAATAGACATGAGTCAAGCTTTTACTTTGGTGAAATATACATATATATTACACTAGTATCACTCATTTACAGTTGTGTAAGAAAATCACTATTTTGTTTTGTGTTTGGCAATATTTTTAATAGAATTGACTGTAATTTAAATATTTTATGAAAGATCCTTGTAATAATTACACTATTTTGATCTTAATTTCACTGTTTATACTACTACATCTTTGAAGATACATATTACGCTGACACTGTGTTAGTAAGTGAATAGTTCAATTTTCTAACAACATTGGTTACGTAAGCCAAAAACTGAGCTTAATTCGTAGTAATGCGTTATCATTAACTAATACTTAGGAATATATTACTTGTGACGTCATTAGGTGTGTAATAGTTACGAAAGTTAAATAACAAATAATTAATAAATATTATAGTTTAAAAGGGAACAAATGCGATAAATATATTTGTCAGAATTGTGACACTGACACAAAATAAAAATCACATAATTAACATTTTGAAAATAACTGCATGTTTGTTCATAAAGTCTATTTATTTCATTAATTATCACATACTAGTCAATTCTCACATATCAAAGTTTCGTATTATAATAATTGCATGAATTAACGCAAAAACCTAAGAATATTTATCAAATAATTATGATTTTTTTATTTAACCTTGATAACCGTCAATGGTTTATCTATGTAAAAGAAATTTATTTAAAATCGTATTGCTTCTATTTTGTATCAACGGATGTGAGTTTTAAAAATGGTGTTACTTTCCTTCCTTTTAAAACCAGTTGTATATATATATGTATAACAAAAAAAAGGTATAAAATACCGCCGATCGAATTGAAGGCCAATTTTTTGTAATTTTATGTCGGATTTCCTAAGTATTTTATACTACAGATTAAAGTTGTTATAATTACGAAAACTGTGTTTCATTTACAAGATGACTAATCATATAAGATTAATTAAAAGTTTTACAAGCATAACAATCCAGAAATTTTTGCAGACTGACGTAAACATTGTTAAAGATAAATTGCAGAATTGTAAATACTGATAATGTTGACATACCAGATCAAACTACACACATACATTTTTTTAATATATATTTAATAATCATTCGTTAGTTTCTATCACCTTTCTAAAATAGGAATTTTTCTAGATATTATAACGTCATTTTTGAAAATTTTTATTTCTTTAGTACATATTAAGAAAATATTTAAAGTCATAAAAAATAACGAACTAAAACTACGTTTGACAACGCCATAATAATATTTTAATGGGGCGAAAAAATAATAATAAACGATCTAGGTGCAATATGAAACAGCACCGCGACTTCGTGACGCCATGGAGTTGTGTGTGTTTGTTTTTTTTTTTTCAAAATACCAGTGCAACCTGAATCATATCATCTATGTTGTCAATTCTTTCTCTGGTTTACAAAGCTGTTTATATAACTGTGTAGATATTTTTTGCCACGTTTGAAATCTAGTAATTCTAGTAAGAAAATTGTTTTCATGCTAAAAAATTGTCTACGTAGAAAACAACAGAGGTTCGTTGAACAACGTCAAAACAATTTTGGTAAATTTGTTTCGGTTCGCCGTGTATACTTGACCGGTTTATCATGGGTTCATCTTATGCCGTAGCGGTGAAGTCATCAACGAGAAAATACATACATACATATATAATATAGCTGTGTATTTGAATACCATATTTATGCATGTGTATATATGCTTTAAACATTTTTAAGAAAGTAAAAGTCGTTTCTCAATAACTGGTTAATACGAATTATGAAGATATTTAGTGCGCGGAAATCCTTAGATAAACTAGGTTTATTTACTAACATCATAGACGAATGAACACTACGGCTAGTGTTAGCTATACAACACCTCGGAGCTATAGCTTTCAATAAATTAAATTTATCATGAATTATAATCACTTATTCTGTATAATAATTTCAATAAAGTCTAGTGTGGGCGTTAGACTGAACAAAGAATATTGGGTAATATAAATATCTATAGTGGTCTACCCTGAGCTTTCTTATACGCGTACATATCTGCTTAAATTTGTAATCAAAACACTAGGTACACATTTTACGAAAATTGCTTTTGTTTAATTAATATTTCTACGATCATTTCGACCTATCAGTTAACATAGTTTCTAATGATGACTGAATCAATTAATAAGATATCTATTTAGATAAAACGATACCAAAATATAAATAGTTTATCAACAAACTGCAACTCTAGAACATTGCAATTTTTAGATAGGTTCTAAATAGATATGCACTTGTTTCAAGCATTCATAGCACGTAAACCAGAAGCTATTTCAAAAAGCTCTTCTAACAAAAAATGTACAAAATTGCATTGCCTTTCGTTTACTAAATAAGTATATTTTCGAAATAACGCATGGTTTTTCTTAAAATAGACAAAAACTGAATACAACTCCAAATAAACTAGCACTTCCGGTAGGTCAATTGTCGCAGAAACTAATCAACTCTACTAAATTTAATGAAAAATCTTAAATATCATGTTTCATAATTCTAGACTCATCCGTTGACTTACAGTACATACACAACAGACACACATGCATACACACATCTGTTGAAATGGTTTAATATGAATTGAGACGCTCAAAATGGACATTTTTGTATTTTAAACATTTATGTGTTAGAAGACTCAATTATATTTAAGCTTTAAGCACGAATACTATTATCAAATATTTGTTCCAATAGGTGAAAATATTGTTTATGAAAGTAAGATCTAAGTCAGTTGTACTCTATTTATACTAAAATCGATATGGTTATACTGCGGAATACACGGTCGTCGTGTGTATCCCGCCAGAACGATGTAACGGATCTCTGAAAAGCCCCCTTCACCACTGCCATCCTAGTCGACGGCATTATCCTCTAGTCTACCTGCTCTAGACCACCTTTCGGTCCCCTATTTTTATTTTCTTGTTAAACTTTACGCTGTTTTCCCCTCTTATATGTTTTTATCATCTGCCATTTGTGTTGAAATCGTTTTAAATTTTTTTTCTGCTGCTATCTGCTATTTATTTTCTACAAATAATGTTTATCTGCTATGTTTTTTTCAACAAATACGTCGTTTCTTTGAAATGTTACATGAGTATCACGTTCGCGATCATATTACATATGCAAAATCTCAGTTACAAGTTGCGGTTGCTCATAAACTGAAATTGCTCAAATATCAACATAATCTCAGTGAAATGCAGATTTGTTAGATGCTAATGGACCACTCAATTTGTGGTTTCGAACAACATTAGAACCTTTTCACACTTTAGGATAGGTTTAACACCTTTATTAGTTTATTTAGAACCTTAAAGAAGCCCAAACGATATCTATTTCATATGATACAACTTAAAGATAATCTCCAATAGTTACTATTTAACCCTGAAGTGTAAAAAAACATGCATTTTTACGCGATTTTAAATACTATCTAACATATTATGGTTTAAGAACCATTTAACGATTAGCGTGAACGCTATTCAGAATAATTAAAATTATTACATGAAAAATATACGTATAACACATAAAATATATAAAGTGGGGTGGTAAAAACCCTTGATAGGAACCCTAACTTGCACTAGGCGAGGTACAACTATAAATACGATTGCGTGTCATTCGTAGTTATGGAAAATTCATGGGAAAAAAAACAATTATTGAAATAAAATTAGAATTATCTCCTCTTAAATTGCGTGTGCCATGGGTTGCTAACCTCTACTCTGAGTTATACATGAGTAAATACAAAAAAAATACGGATGTAAGCGGCAATGTGTTAAAGAGCTCAAAAATATACTTTACACCATAATGTGAAATGTTAAGAAACTCAATTACAAGGTACAAAAACTTGTAGATTCTCATAGAGGCGACCAAATTTCACACAGAAATAATTCAGGAATAAAAAAACCTATTATAATAGGCGCCTAGATTCTCGTTCCGGCCAATGCACAATCCGTTCGTTGGTACAGAAATATTCTTGCATTCTTCAGCGCAAGAGCTGACGTCATCCCGAAAACAATTGACCGTTGGCGCCCGAGGGCCCGCAGTGTCTTGAGAAACAACACCAGAGGTCATTCATTCATACTAACCGTTGTTGATCCTAATAACGTTCAAGTACTCGATCCAGTACACAATGACAACTACACTATTTAACTCTGAGCACACACGAATGAATAATGTACACGATACGAAGCTGCGCGCACAACTCACGCAAAGCAAAACTGAACTTGGAAATATACTGCCTTGTTTAGAGTATATACACGGAATATACGGTTTCAAATCTTGTAGAGGGGAGAGTCACCCTCATACATGAATCGCGCGCGCTCTGTTTGAAATACCTGCATCAACACTAATTTATTACTATTTATTTACAAACATATATTAATATACAACACTACTTATAATGAATAAATATAAAATATACATTTATCTGAATGATTTAAAACATATTTATAAAAAAAGCTCTATTTAGCCAAATTTCTAATATATCTTGAGTTGCCCCAATATTTCCTTTTTAATCGAATGAAAATACTATTAAGCGAAGCTGGTTCATTAGTTTTAAATTATTTCTTATTAAATTAATCTATAGATGTTCAGGTTCATTTAGTTCAGAGGTCATTCGGAATTAATATTTGGAAAAAATCTGTATGAGACTTAATGCAACATCTGAATCATTCTCAATCACCCTAAATGTAATTGTTGTTTATGTTTAGGAATGGAAGCTCTTGAGACTACTGTGGGCTACTGGGAAGACGCAATGGCAGCGTATAGGGCCGAAGTAGGGGCCGTTTTGAGTGCAGATGAACAAGCATTTTGTCGAGACATTCAGGTACAATTTTCCCAACAAATAAAATCGCCTAAACAAGCGAATTCACCGTTGGAGTCTTTTAAAACAATCTTTAGAAATTTTCTAGATTTTATTAGATTCAGCTTGTGACCTTCAAGAAAAAGGAGAACTCCTATTCCTAGACCAGCGTTCAGTTCTGTTCGGAGGTGATACAGCATCACCAGAGTCATTCGCTAGCGCGGTAGACCGAGTCGCGGACCTAGGGGACTTTGATGATGATGAAGACGATGAAACCGGAGACGGACAAGCCCTGTACGTTGCCGCGTTAGCTCGCTTAGAAGAAGGTGCCGGTGTACCTTGTAGGTCATTACGTACAGAGTTAGTCCGGTGCGCTTCAGATACGGAATATTTAGCGAAGTTGCACTGTGTTCGGTTAGCGTACCAAAAATTGCTTTCCGACTCGAAGAACTGGCATTGGTTAGCGGATGCAGGCCGACAGGTTTTAGCGGATATGTTATTGTATGCGGATCGCGACCCGAAAGATTTTTTGGTAGCTTATGAGGCGATTTTGTTGTATGTCCACAATCAAGAGAATAGGCCTCAAATGGAACAGGAGCTTGCGGCTAGGGGCGTCAAAGTAAGTTTAGAAAAGCTTTTTCTTTATATAAATATAAGCCTACGCGTATGTGTCATATAGTTTTAATATTGAATACAATTAAATAAATTTGTGTTTTAATTCAAGGCTCTAACATTTTACGATGTAGTCATCGATTATATATTAATGGACGCCTTCGAGGATTTGGAACAACCTCCGTCATCAGTAACCGCGGTAGTTCAAAACCGTTGGTTGTCTGATGGTTTTAAAGAAACGGCGTTGACCACCGCGGTGTGGTCAGTCCTGAAGGCGAAACGAAGGATGCTGAAAAATCCAGATGGATTTATGGCCCATTTCTACGCCATCAGCGAACAACTAGTGCCACTGTTGGCGTGGGGTTTCCTAGGGCCTGACGACGCGCTTCGGGACACCTGCGTATATTTCCGCGATCAAGTCACAGGGTTAATTGTAGACATGTTTTGCTTTCGTAAATCTAGATATACGAATGTGGACGATTTAGCTATTGATTTGTATCATCTAATGCGACATAGATTAGCTAATGTTGGACAGAGATTATGTGCGTAATTTTAGTGAGTGTATTGTCAAATTATTGTATATATTGTATTGGTATTGACAAAATTATATTTATTAAACGTATTCAAGTTTTTATTATTACTTAAGGAGTTATTTTCAATTAAATACCGTATAGAAGGGTAACAAGTATAGGTTTGATATACGTAGTACATACATATTTGCATCTTGGTCATTGTAAATATTAAATGCGATAAATTACAATAAGATATGTAATTTAATTTGTATTATTTATTTATTATTTGCAATTCAAATTTCGTCACAAGTGTTATATCACCAGCAAATAACGAATGAGTTTTTCGAGCTCAGTTTTTGGTTAACGTGGCCAATGAGCGTGTTGTAAAGCAGTACAATAAATACTAACACAATATAGGAAACAATAGATATTATATCTTTCGTAATCAAGATGAATACTATTGCACAATTTCAAATATTCATATCATTAGATTAATTTATAATAATATAATTAAGATCAATATCACAAGAACTTTTTATAAAACAATTAATTAAAGATTTTGTATAGTTTGGTTTCAGTCAAATTTTATTATAGTTTAAAATTTTTGCGCAAAATTGTACCTCATGTTGGAATGAGGGTTTGAGCCCCGTCAAGGCTTTCGCTACCTCCGCCTTTCTCTACGCTACAACGCGTTATTTCCAAGCGGAAATCAAGCTTTAGTCAGACTATTTGCTCAATCACTCCATCTGCAAACCGAATATTTTAATATTACCAAAATAAAATGGCGAGCACTTCACGGTACGATGTTTTTGTTAACAAAACAATAACACATACGCGTAAAATTGAGAATAATCATAAAATTGATAAGCTAGATAATAATCGTATTATCTACACTATGTGTTAGACAAATTTTAATAAAATTATAACGCGTTTTTGTCTGCTTTCAGATACGATTCGAATAAAGTATGCTGCCCATCCCATCCCGAAGCGCCTTTGATTGAAGATTATCGGGCAGGGGACCAAATATGCTCGGAGTGCGGCCTAGTCGTCGGGGACCGGTACTTAGAACTAAAGTTACACTTAATTTGACACTAATAAATACATTTTTAAACAGGGTCATTGATGTGGGATCCGAATGGCGTACGTTCAGCAATGAAAAAGCTGGCGTTGATCCGTCTCGTGTAGGTGGACCTGAAAACCCGCTCCTGAACGGTACTGATCTTTCAACGATGATCGGTCCAGGTCGTGGTGATGCTTCTTTCGATGGATTCGGAGTGTCCAAATACCAGAACCGTCGGACAATGTCTAGTTCAGATCGGGCGCTTATAAACGCATTTAAAGAAATTAATACAATGGCAGATCGGATTAACTTGCCACGCACTATTGTAGACAGGGCTAATAATTTATTCAAACAAGTACATGATGGGAAAAATTTAAAAGGGAGATCTAACGATGCAATTGCTTCTGCGTGCTTGTACATTGCCTGTCGGCAAGAAGGGGTTCCTAGAACTTTTAAAGAAATTTGCGCTGTTAGTAAAATCAGTAAAAAAGAAATCGGCAGGTGTTTTAAGTTGATTTTGAAAGCTCTCGAGACTTCAGTTGATCTAATCACAACTGGTGATTTTATGTCACGGTTTTGTTCGAATTTAGGTTTACCAAATGTGGTACAAAGGGCCGCTACACATATCGCTCGTAAAGCGGTCGAATTGGACGTCGTCCCCGGTCGATCCCCAATTTCTGTAGCTGCTTCTGCTATTTACATGGCATCGCAAGCATCTACAGACAAGCGAAGCCAGAAGGAAATCGGTGATATAGCTGGCGTTGCTGACGTCACAATCCGACAATCTTATAAACTAATGCACCCTTATGCAGCGAAATTATTCCCTGAGGATTTCGTTTTCGCGACTCCTATTGACCAATTGCCTTTGATGTAATTTGCTTGTGACATACTTAGAATAAGGAGGGAGCCTGGCTAGGCTTCTGTTTTTGTTACAATGTGCAGAATTATTCAAATTAAAAAAAAAAGTAAACATTTGTGATAATTATACAGACTTAGGTGAAATACAATATTTTGTGTACGCAAGTGTTGTTATTTATAATTAGTGTTATTTTACTTTAGTTATTGTTGATCAAACGAGTTGATAAAAATTATCTGTTAATTTAGCGATAACACTTGATAGGGTCTGTACACTTGCATTTAATAACACAATAAATTATTACTAATTTAGATTTTCTGCAGTAAGGTTTAATTTATTTATATTTGTGAGTTTTTCGTTATATGTGAATTATTTCTAGACGTGCTTAGGGTAAGTGTCACACGTATTTATATATGAAATAAAATGAATTTAATAAATACTTTTCGTTGTCTCAATGAATGACAAAGCTATTTTATTATATTTTGAAGTTTATTGAATTTCGATTTAGACCCTAAAACAAATGAAATTATCTTTATAATTATTGGGTATTTAGGTTTATTAGGTGTCCCCTCTGTTTATTTATGCTACAAATAATCTATTTCTGATTGAAACGATTGTTGGTTGACCTTGAGGCCGAAGTGAGTTCAAAATGGCGAAACTAGCTGTAGATGTATTAGCGCGTGTACGGGGTTTAATGAAATCGAATGGTTCTCTAAATGCATTAATCGTACCATGGACAGACGCGCACAACAGTGAATATTTAGCAGAATGCGATCGGCAAAGGGCTGTATTATCCGGATTCGCCGGATCAGCAGGAACTGTTATTGTTACAGAAACACACGCGTGCCTATGGACCGATGGCCGGTACTACCTCCAGGTAGAGCGCTGCTTGCTTATTTGCTAACCCTTTCCAAACATTTTTATTTTTCGAGTACACACAACAGTTTTACACATACATATTTGAGGTCGTTGCATATTAATATAACAGCGTTTTAGGAAGTCAGATAAATGATTTTTTGCTTTAAATTATAAAACTTGTACTTTTCGTTCGGAACGCAAGACATTTTGCAGCACGCAGCTTGCAATTGATTAAATAAAAATGCCGCTTTGCCATTCTATTGTTTGCACCTGCGCACAATCTTCTATATTTTCACGTAAATGATTTCCAAAATTTGTATATAATATAAGCATCCACACTAATTATTTCATACGTTTCCTTTGATAATGTTGCTTGCCCCCCATTTTAAATTTATTCATTTATTAATAATATTTTCTAAACAAACTTAGGCAACCAAAGAAATGGACTCCCGTTGGACTCTAATGAAAGAAAGCCTCCCTGATACACCAACCCAAGCCTCCTGGTTATGTTCCAGTCTGCCCCGCGGTTCAACCATCGCAGTTGACCCCTCTCTTATCACAAACAGCGCTTGGACTTCACTAAATGAACAACTCCAAGCCGCTGGCCACTCCTTAACTGGAGTCCCGAACGGGAAAGGGCTTATAGAACAAGTTTGGGACGACCGTCCCAAACGTCCTACAAATATAGTTTCAATATTACCTATTCAATACACTGGACGAAGCACTGAAGTCAAATTTAAAGATATTCGCCAAGCTATGTCAAAGTTCAATGCTAACGCTTTAGTAGTTAGCGCTTTAGACGAAGTCGCTTGGACTTTAAACATGCGTGGTTCTGATATTCCGTTTAACCCAGTATTTTTTGCGTATTTAATTATTACTAAAGACACTGCGCATTTATTTATTGAAAATATTAAACTAACTGATGAAACAAAAGCGTATCTTTCAAATGAGAAAGTGCAGGTACATCCGTATGATCACGTAACTAAGTTTATAAGCTCTTTAGTTCCGGCTGAAGGTGATGTAGGGGGTAGGGTATGGTTTGGCACTAATGCCAATAGAGCACTAACTAGTGCAGTGCCTTCGAAGGCATTGTTGGTGCAGCCAAGCCCGGTAGCATTAATGAAAGCTATTAAAAATGATGTCGAAGCTACTGGAATGCGACAAGCTCATATTAGGGATGGTGCAGCAGTTTGTAGATATATTGCGTGGCTGGAGAAGAGCATTGGAGCAGGGGAGAAGGTTACTGAGGCTTCTGGAGCCCGCATACTTGAGGGATTTAGGTAAATTTATTGTTTATTCAACATTGTCGGATATCGCTTTCTAAAATAGCATAGTTAGGCAAACAAACATACATTAGAACAAAGCACAGTGCTGACTAATGCTAGTTTTGAATAAAAACATCAATTTTGAAAATAATAGCTATTATTGTTGACTATAATTAACAGAAGCAATAATAATTCATGTGGCAATCTTATTATAATCATTCCTTTCCTCCATAGTGAAGATTGTTACTTAAAATATTGAAAATACTAAATATAATATCAACTTTCTTATAAAATCTTTACATAACTGAAAAGTGTTACTGAAAATATTAAAATTTAAAAACATATTAGTTTTTATATGTACATATGCAATTCTCTAATATAAAACTAATTTATTCTACAGATCAGAAATGGATAAATACATGGGTTTAAGTTTCGAAACTATAAGTTCTGTAGGACCTAACGGAGCAGTCATCCATTACAAGCCATCGCCGGAAAATTCCGAAACAGATTTACAAATAACGTCAGACTTCCCATATTTATGCGACTCCGGAGGACAATACTTGGATGGAACCACAGATATCACCAGAACCATCCACTTAGGAACCCCAACCCAACACCAAATGGATTGTTTTACTCGCGTATTAAAAGGTCAGCTGCATTTAGCTGCAGCGAATTTCCCAGAACGTATCCGTGGAAATTGTCTTGACAGCCGAGCGCGCCAATTTCTTTGGGACATTGGGTTAGATTATGGCCACGGAACCGGACATGGCATCGGAAGCTTTCTGTGCGTCCATGAAGGACCTATGGGTATTTCCTGGCGAACATATCCAGATGATCCTGGACTACAGGCTGGAATGTTTTTATCTAACGAACCAGGATATTATGAGAATGGAAATTTTGGAATTCGTTTAGAGAATATAGTGCATGTGGTACCGTCGAAGGTTGCACCGAATTTTTTGAAGTTTGAGACTATTACTTTGGTGCCCATACAAACGAAGATGATTGTGAAGGAATTGTTGACTGAGAAAGAACGGAATGAGATAAATGACTATCATATGGAATGTAGAGAGAAAATTGGACCGGTGTTACAAAAAGCTGGATTTGACGATGTTGTAGCGTGGCTTCATAAAAATACTGAAGCGATTTGATTATTGTAATGTAATGTTAGTTTAATAAAAATTATTGGGTTCACAAATTATTGTTTTACTTCATGTTTTAATATTACAAAATAACTACAGGTATCCCTAATAAAATAAGGACACTCGTTTAACCGAATTTATAATTGTTTTTACGTAATTTTGATACAAAAAAATGTATATAATTTTAATGTAATTTTGGAATAACAAATCTACAAATAATGAAAATAACTGCTTACATTACGATCTATCAAGTTAATTTATTTTAAACAATGGCTGCATAGATTATTTATAAATTAGCATATCATTGAATAACAATATAAACAAATGCAATTTAACAATGAAATTGTTGTAATTGCAGATTTCCGTTTTTTTTTATGTCTAAATTACTTGTAACTTCCGGGAAATAGTGCGCATTTTTTTGCCCTTATTGGAGGGGTAGAAATATAATGTTCGCCGCTCGGGTAATTCTAAAGCCGAGTTTACAATACACATCGACCTCGATGACTCTCCTCGCTAGGATCACGTGATAAATGTCATTGTTATCTGTCACCGACTAGTATAGATGCTTTTCTAGTATTTATGGTCTAAATCTACGAATTTATTGTATTTGAATTAATAAAAATAACTCTGAAGGATGGAGGCAGCTCCGAGACTGCCTATGGTCAGTTTTGACCTCAAAATAAGCACTGAAAACGTGTCTTTTGGACCTAAATTGAAGCAAGTTAGTAAATTGGAGCATATATAGGATATAGGATTAATCTAATTAATGATTTTTTTGTAGTACATTGCTGGATTCTATCATGAAGACCCCGAGTCGTATAATAATGAAATACATAATTTAGAAGTGCTAAGAGCAACGGCTGTACGCCCAGCTATAGATGTAGCTGGTTGCCAGACGTTGAAAAAGTATTATTGTCAACTAAACTTTTTGAAATCTCGGTTTCCGATGGAAAAAGGTCAAACGTCTGCAGTTTCTTTCTCTTGGTGAGGACTCAAAAGTTAAAATGTGTTTTAAATACATTAAAATTCGTATGTTTAATTCCAGGAAAGATGTATACGCTGGTTTAGTATGCTCTGTGTCTGATATAGATTTTGAATTAAGTTCGGTACTATATAACATCGGCGCGTTGCATACCCAACTAGGCGCTAATGATACGCGGTCGTCCGGGGAAGGAATGAAGATGTCCTGTACGCATTTTCAATGCGCGGCTTGGGCTTTTCAACATTTAAAAGACAATTATTCGCAACTTCTCTCTCTTTCATTGGCGCCTGAAGTTATACATTTTATGTACCAACTTTCTTTGGCTCAAGCGCAAGAGTGTATTTTGGAAAAGAGTATGATGGATAATCGCAAATCTACTATTATTGGTAAGATATAAATGTTTTTTAGGAATCTAAAAAGCTAAATACTAACTTTAACAGTTCACAAAATATAGTAAACGTGCAGACGAAAAAAGTGGAATTGTGCTATGATAGAAAACTAAAAAATTAATGGTAAAACTATTTAAGCAAACATTTTGATTTTAAGATTTATTATTTTAATTTTAATTATATGGACCTAGTAATGATTAGCGCGTTTAGAATAATACGCGTTTATAAACGCCAATGAGGACACCTCATTGCTAAATTTACATAAATATACTAATAATTATCGTAATTATTACTTAGGCCACATGGGCGTTCGTGTAATTTTTGCAGAGGGGTCCCTAATTTTAAAACTTGCCATACTTTTACTATATAAATATATATTCGTTATTATAAATTTGTTGCACACTCTGGGGACGCATGATTAATTTTTATAAATGATCAAATATGGCATTTTAAAATAAAATTTCATTTTTGTTTGTAATGTTTTTTCCTAAATTCATTTATTATTTTGTCTAACCAGCAAAGGTAGCTGTACAAGTTGTGGATTATTACAACCAGGCCATCTCAACTTTAATGTCGGGAAGTGATGAGGGCGCTATGAGTGAAATCGTTGGGAGCCGCGTGTTTAAAGAATGGTCTCGTTACTTAAAATTCAAAGTCGCTTATAATAGTTGCATATCGCTTTTGTATCAAGGACAACAATCTGAAGAACAACAAAAAATGGGGGAGCGCGTAGCGTACTACCAAGCAGCTAGTGAACTACTAGAAGAAGCTCGGAAAATTGCCAAAGGAAACATGGGCGCACAGCAACACGAAGTTGACGAAGCTCTAGCATTCACTGCAGACGTTGTAGAAGGAAAGAAAAAAGCGGCTAAGAATGAGAATGAATTTATTTACCACGAAGTAGTTCCGGAGCGAGACGCCTTACAACAAATGAATGGAGCTTCTTTAGTGAAAGGAATTCCGTTTAGCGTTAACGACCGGGATGTCTCAGGTCCAGATTTATTCCAACGCTTAGTTCCGATGGAAGCTCATGAAGCTTCGTCAGTTTACAGTGAACAAAAAGCAGAAATGTTGAGACAAATCGGAGCTATTGTGGATTCCAAAGATTCTGAACTTGTAGAGTTTATGTCATCACTACAACTTGATTGTTTGAATCAATGGAGACAAGCTGTTGGAGTTCCTCAAGAAGTTGTAGACCGGGCTGCTGCTATTTGTGCCAAACCACATGCAACACACGCTCTAGTCGAAGTAATGGGACGCCTAGCCGGTACTTGTCATGAAGTAGAGTCATTACTGAGCGACATACAAGAGCTAATCAAAGATGAAGAAGCGAAGGAGAAAGAATACCAGACTATAATGGGATCACGTCCTCCTAGTATTGTTTCAACAGATCTAAGCCGTGAGGCTGGTAAATACAACGAAGCACATTCGAAAGCAAATGAATCTAATCAAACGTTGCACCGAGCAATGACTACTCACATGGCTAATCTTAAAGTGTTAGCTCAACCATTACCTGAGCTCAAAAAAGCGATACCGTCTGCGATAGTTGGCGACCCAGCCATTGAAGACAAAGTTATCCAGGACTTAGAGTCACTAGTTGCTAAAGTTGAAGAAATGCGTGCGCAACGTTCAACTCTTATTGCACAACTACGCGAAGCGGTTTGTGCAGACGATATAACAGCTTTATTAGTCACCAAACCCCCAAACATGACCATGGACCAGCTATTTCAACGTGAGCTTAGCAAACATAAACGACAAGCTGCGTTGATTGAACAAAATCTGGCTGCTCAAGAGAATATTTTGTCTGCTCTCACCGATACGTATGCCCGCTTCGCGGGTACACGTCGCCATATTGTTGAATTATTAAAGAAACGTGAGTCTACAACTTCTGCCTTGATTGCTTCGTATGACGCGTACGATGACTTGCTTGCCAAAGCCAATAAAGGCATTGAGTTCTACCAAAAGTTGGAAGGAAATGTACAGAAGTTACAAACTCGCGTTAAGAGCGCCTGTCGCGTTAATGAAGAAGAACGTGAGCAAATGTTAGCCAAAACCAGCTCAAAAGTTGCTGTTCCAGCAGTGTCTAATAGCGCTACCCCAAAATTAAAAGATTATTTAGCAAGCATGCGATCTTCAACCGATAATGCGCCATGGTCGGTTCGACCAGCTCCTCTTGGATCTGAAGAAACTAGCGACAAACGTTATGATTCCCAAACATATTATAACCAAACCCAACAATATCAATACCCATCTTCTGGCGCAAATTATTACAATCCTACAACAAATCCAGCACCAACTACAACAGCTTCGTATACTTATCCTGAGCAATACTACAATTACAATACTGCAAGTGAAGCTGCGAATCCTAATTATCAATTGCCTCCAACGTATGCGCAAAGTGTTGAGCAAGTCCAGTCAGCGACCTATCAGAGTTATGCTAAACCAGAGCAAGTTCAGAACTATCAGAATTATGCTACAAAACCGGATCAGTCTTACCAAAACTATGCGAAACCGGAACAAACACAGAATTATCAGAGCTATGCAGAACAGTCTAAGAACTATGCACCAAAATTGGAACAATCCCAAAATTACGCTCCCAAACCTGATCAATCCCAGAGTTATGCTCCAAAACCCGAACAATCCCAGAGCTACGCTCAAAAGTCTGAACAGCATTACACTCCTTATTCCAAAGCTGACATTCAAAGCTATCATAATTACAATGTTGCAATGCAGGCCCCAATTAATCAAGTCCAGGCGCAGTATATTCAGAACCAAGACCAACCCATCCAACAACCCCAGAACTACACCAGCTATACACCAACTCCAAATAACTATCAAACTCCTTATATACCTGACACAGCAAATCAAAATTACAACCCTCCAGCATATTCTTCTAAACCAGATCCTTATTCGGCACCCCCTACTTATTCTGCGATAGATCCCGTTTATTCGGCGTACACACCTGATCCATCAATTACCCCTCAGCCGTATTCCGTTTACTATCCGCCAACAGATACTAACGGGCATATGCAATCTCAAAATCACCAAATATCTGGTTACTACGCTGCAGTTGATACTAATACTATGCCGTCGCAGCCACAGCAAAATTACCAGATATCTTCGACGTATTCAGCAAGTGTGGATTCTAAAGCCCCGTCTCAACAAGAAACTTATTTATCACCGAGAGCTGACTATTCGAGTTATCAGAGTGACCAATGCGGGACCCCAAAAGATACTTCAACTTATTCTACAAATTATGGGTACCCGATTAATTACCATAGTGCTACAACGGAAGCTGGTTACAATCAAAACCAACCAGTGGATTATACGTACCAATATTCTCAGCATTATTATCCAACAACGTATCCTGTAACCCAAACTTTCGCGCCTACAGTTGTTGAGTTAAATTTACAATACACAAACGCTGGTTCACATAACACCAATCAAACCAATTCAACTCCAAGTGGACAGACTGTACAATCAAATCAACAGGAAATTGGAACTTATTACACGTCGCCATATGGTTACCAAACAATTGGAAACAACTCTATGACAATGATGCACGCGAATACAAATGTAGATTCTTCTTCGAAGAACACTAGTTCTGTATCTTCGGGTTCAAATGTGGACTTGTTAGCTGGACTTGATTTTACTATTGACCAGGCGCCATTGACGCCTCAGGTCAAGAATTCTACTGAAGCATCAATTAAAAAAGAACCTGAAACACCTGTGGTAGCCAAACCAGAAGTCAAGAAGGAAGTTGTTCAAGCTGTTGAAGTTATTCCAGAAGTTATTCAGGTATTGTTTTAATATACTTGATTTTTTAATTTCTGAAATATATTTGTATTTATTTACAGGATCCACTAGCAGATCCTGAAGCATTGGCAGCTTTTTCGGTTGAAGTCGAAAAATTAGAAAAAACAGTAGATGGCCTAACGACGAAAACCCTAAATGGGCCAACACCTTTAGACATCAAATGGAAAGAAATTCAGGAACAACAAGAACGCGATACCTTGTGTTCCATTTCAGTAGCACGATGTTATCCAATGAAGAATCGTTTCCCAGATATTATGCCGTACGACCATACTCGTGTAGAGCTCCCGTCTACTAAAGACGACTACATTAATGCCTCCTATATTCGTAACATCACTGTCCATGCACCACCATTTATCATTACGCAGGCGCCTTTAAAGTCGACCTTAGATGATTTCTGGACTATGATATTCGAGCAACAAATCGAAGTGCTGGTGTGTCTATTGGCTGATACTGAGATTAAAGAAGATAGCTATTGGCCCTCGGAACGAGGAGGGGATTTAACAGTTGGAAGATTTAAAATAACTTTGCAAAGCGTAAACGCTTCTGAGAATTGGATCGAAAGAATACTGTCAATAACAGACGGGACGAAATATTTGATTGTGGTACATTTACAATTTATTTCTTGGCCTGGAAGTGGATTATTCCCTACAAGCGTAGCTCCCCTACTAGCGTTGGCTAACGCGGTTTTAGGATGTCATCGTCAACAACGCGTAAAAGGACGACCCGTAGTAGTACATTGCCTATCAGGAGTGGGTCGTAGTGGAGTTCTATGCGCGTTAATAGCAGCTATATGTGATCCGGTTCATATGTTAGATGTTTCGGCTGCTGTTTCCCGAATGTCGCAGAGCCGGAAAAATGTTCTTCGCGATCGAGAACATTTGAAATTTACATACCAGGCAGTTTTGCAACATTTTAAAGATTTAGTGAATGGCAAAAGCTTACAAACGAGATTGCAAAATGTTTCTTTAGGTATATAACTCTAAATAACTTTAAGATTTGTGTTTTAGTTTCTGTATTATTTTTTATAGATGAAACACCGAGTCGGCGTTCTAGTGCTTCTTCGGATATTTCAGTTGATTCAAAGCATCGTAAGAAATTCACTCCGGAGTCATTTGGGGCACTGAAAGAACAGGGTATTGTCCCTCCACCTGATACGTCAGACCCTCTGAGTGCGCTAGATCCATTATGGACTATGAAAAAATAATCGTATTTAAATGTTTACTTAGTACCTCCTTGTATTAGAAGACTACAGTTCCTTGGGTGAAGATTTTTATAAAAAGAACGGATTAAATGAAATGGTTTTTGAATTATGAAATAGGAACTATGATATTGCTAATCTTATTATATTGTAATGTGAAAATGGCATTTATTATTAAAGATAATTATTGAACTTTAACGCGTTTTTTTTTCTCTTACAATTTCAAGTTTTTGCGTTTGCAATTGTGGTGTATGAGTGTCAAATTGGTTGCGTCATTTTTAAACAAGTTCTAACTATCACATTTAATTACTGTCAAAAACTTAACATTTCCTTCAATTATTTGTCAACAAAAATACAAAATACTGTGTATTTACAACAAAATTTAAAATATATACTTCGAAATGTGTAACTAAAATTTACAAGTGCAACCAAAAAAAAATCTGTCCGTCTCTTCAGTGTCAAAAATTCATGTGTTAACGTCGAAATTTACCAAATAAAAAATAAAGGTTAGACATCTATATTATCAATTATTTATCAATTTATTTAAATAATATATATTGCTTACTAGAATTGCCTAGTATGAAAGGATAAATTAATTTAAAAATTTTATCTTTACAGTTTATTGTTTAAATATTATTTATTGTTTGTGATTTAATTTAATCTAAATGCAGTTTGCACTTTTGTGTACTAATTAACTTTGAAAATTATTAATTTCTACAGGAAATTTTTTTACTGTTAACAGCTAAAGAAAGTTTATTTAAAATTTAAACGGAGGGATAATAATAATTAAATAGTTTCACATATATTATATTAGTCATATTTGAAAATAAATATTATTTCATAATCTTAATAAATAATTGTATCAATAATAAATCAAAAATTAGTATCAAAGTTCAGATTAACAAAAATAATATTTGTCGCAAGCCTAAAAAATGAATCATGCTTAAAAATAGTTATTAACAAATGTACCCCCACAAATTATGTATTAAATATATATTAAATAGAGTAATTGTTTGGAATATATTAGTTCTTTTCGCGCATTGGTTATCAAATATATTGCGAGAATTTCATATACTTACCTAAGGTAGTTTTAATCATTTTATCAATATAACGAAACCTTGATTATTTGATTGATAAGAAAATTTAGTATGCGGTGATTAATTTAAACAGTAAAGCCTGCAAATAATTTCCAGCGTTCTGAAAACTGAAAATCCTACACGGCGCATGTACATACATACACCAGGAAAAGCAGCTCGCGTGCAGACCACCATACCAGATCCATCAGTTTCAGTTGTGTACCACATTCAGCGGAGAACAGATCTATCTAGAGAGAGACACACATCAAAGCAACAACATGATTAATAAACTGTTACTTGTGCATCAGGAAAAGGCCAGTGCATGTCGACGTCTCTGTGACATAAACAGTGTGTGAACGTATTGTGAGAATGCCGGCTAGGTGCGCGCCCAACGAGGATGGTGCAGTGCTCCTGCAGGACATCCTGGATAGTTTTAACGCGCCCATCAAGGAGGAACACGCGTGGGCGTTGTGTTACCAGTGCGCGAAATGTTTCGGCGATGCCTTGAGGTACAAACGTGATAAGTGTTTTAATGTTAGTGATGTGGGCCATGTCTGGGTACATGGGGATGGGACTGTGCACCAGAGTACCATTTTCGCTGGAGGAGGCGTCCAAGGTAAGGCATTTATTTATCAAATAAATTCTAAGGGTAAACAACCATGTTTATAAGTTGTTAAGAAGAAAAAAAAAAACATTTCAAGCGGTGGGAAAACTCACATATATTTTAAATCCTTAAAAATGTTTGAATAACATATTATTACAAAATAACATAAATATCGTCTTGCATAGATATCGATATCTAAATATAAACAAAAATTAATAAGTGGGGATGCCTAATAATTAAATAAAACCCATAACGACTAAGTGAGTGGTTCTAATCACCCCAATATTATAGGATAACCGAAGCACGGAAACTTATATACACCCAAGGACAATAAAAGCTCAGATATTCAAACTATAGGTTGTATTTCAAGGACATCAACCACATTTAGTTTATTAAGTATTATTGTTGTTTTCAAAGCTAATTACTATTGATTAATCTCATGGGAAATGACACCCCCACAGCCCCACTGCAATTTCCTGGTATTCCACCAGCAGTAAACACAGAAATATACAAAACAAAATAGAAAGATCACCCAGTTATTATTGGTTATAAGGCAAACAAAGCTGGGTCATGGGTAGCAGATATCGGTTTTACCAGAGCCGTAACACAAAAATGCTAAATAAATCACCAGTGAGTTACGATTTTTCCCTATATACGGTTTATTTCGCTTCAGAAAATATGTTAGGTATGTTAAATATTTAGATGATAGTCAAACAAATGTGTATCATTCACATTTGACAAATCTCATCATTATACAAATGTATGAATGGCAATTAAAAAAATAGTTCTAGGAGAAAATTAATTGGATGTATGTATGTCGGAAACCCATACGTGTATGCATAAAGCGTGAACCAAATTCATTTCCCACAAATTTGTTTTAAATTTTAAAAAAGTAAAACTTAGCACATTTTGTTCATTAATAAAAACATTTAAATATTTAATAGTTAATATATATATATTGAAAAATATCTGGCATTCTATGTAGATAAATTTGATATGCTTAAATGGCGATAAGACAATTTTTCTTGCCAGATATAATGATACCTACTCGTAAACAAGACACAAATAATATTGTTTAGCATTTTTGTGTGCACGATTACTATCCGAGATTGCGTTTGGATTCGGAGTACTCCAAAGAACACATAACAGGTGTATGTAACACGTACCACTGTAAATGCAGTTATCCAATCCTATGCACTGAAATTATTCATAACAGTGCTGCTAATCGCTAATATACAGCACTGTACTTTCAGATTTTCTGTAACATTCTATTGCAAATCTAAACCATCAAATATTTCATTTGAGGCTTAAATTATTAAATAAATAATAACTTATAAGTTAATGCAGCAATTTTTATAAAACTTTCAGAACTTATTACTGAAATATATATATATATATATATATATATATATATATATATATATATATATATATATTAAAAAAAATTTTTCCTGAAGTCATATTCATGATTTTATATTGAACTATATGAAATGAGTATTTTTTTATATAACTAACATTTTTTTTAAAAAACTTTCAGAAACTTTTACTGAAATATATTTTTATTTAAAAAAAATAACTTCTAGGTATATTTGAGTTTCATACTTTTGAATTTCATGCAATATCTAAAATAGGTATTGAAGTATTAAATAATTAATCATTCCTAACATAGTGTACCTATTTTTACATGACTTTCAGGCGATATTACTGAAATATTGATAAATAATATATATTTTATTCAATTTTTTTGTAGCATGCATTTAAAATGTAAAATAAACAATAGCGCCGTCTGATTTCAAAGCTCTTTAGAACTGATTTATTGTTATACCTAATACTATTGTTTGTTCCTTAATACGTCCCTTAGAAAATGAGATAATCTTAATATCTCTCTCGCACACGAGCTCAGGCTAATCGATTATGCGCGAATAACTTGTGGTAACCTGTACTCAACTTATTATGATAGTTGTTTGGTACTGATGCTGGATACACCAGAAGAAAATACGCAACTTGTCTTTCAGGAAATGTTGAAGATCAATTTATATATATATATATATATATATATATATATATATATATATATATATATATAAAAATCTGAGTTTAAAATAATTTTATATTAAAAATAAATTAAATTTTTTAAATCATGTATGTACGTTGTAGGTACACGTACGTATGTCATTGTTTTGGTTTATCAGTTCTTTATGGTATATTATTAAACTAAATAAATATTTAGTTATAAAATGATAAGAAATTGAGTATAACTGAACTTATATGTTTGTAAATTTAATTTAAGAGTAATTTAAATTTGTAATTGACTAATAACACCCTTTCGGAATAATCTAAACTTCGTTATAGAATCAAATCAAATAAGCAATTTACGAAACTGAGATAATATATCGCGAAAACTTTTAGATTTAAGTTAAGTGCGGTGCAAGTTTGCCTGGAGTTTGATATCAAGTACGGGAGTACGGCTCCGGGGCACAGGATCGATCAAGCATGCCCCCCCGGAGACAGGCGACCTTGACGCCTCCTCACACAAAGGCGAGAGCTTTTTATCCTCACTATAATTGCATATTCAATAAATGTGTTCTATATTAGTATAAAAAATCTAGTGCAAAGGTTAACAATGTTCAGGAAACATGATAATGCTATAAGATTGTTTACACATTTATTTCAATTGTTTCAAAACGTTTAATTAAATAGTTATAAGGACTTTTATGGGAAAATTATGGAAAATATATTTAAATAAATTGTAGTAATGCGAGAAGAATATATTTAAGAATATTAACAAAAAGTTTCATCAATATTCATTAAGTTGTTTATGAAAAATTAAATTTAAAAGCGTTTTAAAATACTCACAATCAGTTCTGTAGAATAACTGTTTTGTCGTGACAACCGCGCATAATTAAATCATAATAAATTGTATTATCTTAAATAGCAAATAAGATACATTTAATCTGAATTACTTCTATTATTTAATCCCTTTAAATTATTGCCAAAAAATATATAAATAACAATAAAGAATCAAGCTGAAATCATTGACAAACAACTTAAGAAAAGTTGCAGTGTTGCTACGTTCAACACTTCTCAAATAGACGATTTATAACCGAATTTATTTAAGTTTTCGCCCAACAAAGTTTGGGCTAATATTTTTTTTGCGTAGTACCATACAAATTTCACAATTCTAAAACGTTTGAGAAGGTCAAGGTCAGGTCGTGTTCTGGTACTAGATTTTCATGAACACACTGCAAGCGTAGCCCGTGACGTGATTATTTCACGTTTCGAGAATCGTGGCCGCGTGACAAATTATGCGAATAAAGCCTTTTCTTTTTTTTATAGTATTATATATTTTAAAAAGTTACAACGCGTATAGGTATATTGTTGTTTACACATACATCCTAACGAACATGTTTTATGTATATAGATTATATTTTTATAGTTGAAATAAACTTTTAATGGCGTATAAAAGGTGTGATTGTTTATCAAAAATGATTATTTATTTACACAGGATTTAAAAATCGGTTCTTGCCATCGTTATTTACACTGATACAAACCGCTAGTGAAATGTGTATTCAGATTGATTTAACAATGTAAATAATGTATAGAAAGCATATCGACTTCCTTTGCCAATATATTATTATGCGAATATTTATCTGTGAACCAATATTGATAGTGAAATCTCAATATATATTAATCTATTGATAGAATAATGCACTAAAATAGATATTTCTATAAACTCGAAACAACATATGGATAATAATAGTAATAAATAAAATAATAAATTTATTTTGCCGTTAAACTAGACAAGAGCATTTGCTATAAGAAATATATAAGTTGAACAAGTGGTGAAATCGGGTCTTTATGTTATTTGAATAAGATTTATAAAAACTATAGAATTATAACTAATTTTATTTTGATTGTTGCAGATTCTCACAGAAGGATTGTCAGTTCTGAAAAAGAAGTGAGTATACGTCTTGACAATTATTTTAGAAACGAAACCTAATGCGAGAATTGTTTTAACATTCGGCACAGTTTAAATAAATATTAGATACTTTCGCCGGCGTTTTTGTCTTTAACGATTTTTCACTCTTTTGTCTATCGGTTATTTTGGTACCTAATGATTTTATTAGATAATTATAGTGTCAACATATTTTGACTTTCGGGGTTATTCGAATCATTATTTAATATATATTGATTTATTTTTCTTCCATTTATATTGGTTAAGGGATGAAATTCATACATAACTATCATAGATTACATATACATATGTTTGTAGTTCGTTATGATCTGTAACTATAGATGTCTGTATGTATTGGTGGGGGGGGGGGGGGGGGGGCGTTTGGAATACATGTGTGTGTGTGTGTGTGTTTGCATATTTGTAGTATTTAAAAATATTTGTTATTGGATGATATATACTGATAATACATCAGAATTATATCTATGATAGAAAATCTAGAACTTTTTAGAAAGAACGTATACATCAACATAATATAGTGATGGCTGTCTTTGAAATTGTGAGTGAAAAATAATGTTAGTGCAGTAGAAACAGCGTACATTTTTAATGCAGCGCTGCAATTCAGCGGTGCGTATATAAGTAATTCACAGAGTGAATATTTCGTTATTAGGACGGAACTCTTCAAGAATAACAACATCTCGCCAACTTTCCCTTAAACACACATATTACTCAGTGCATGGTAACACTTATAAATCAATAAATATCGACTACATATTTACTAGAATTAATCTTTCATTACTCAGAAGCAAATAAATATTACTCTGCAGTTACCAGCAACTTATAACGAGATACCACAAGATTGGTGTGCCGCGGCACATTAATGTGCCCCTCCAAATGAGCTGCGAACGATTGTATAAAAGAGTTCAGAACCACTGTTGTAAAAAGTAATAAATGTGGTAGATAAAATTTAATAAAAAAAAAAATGATTCCAATGATCATGTTGAAAGTAAACCAGTTTTACGTTATTACTATTAGAAATATAATTCGCGTTGACATGCCGGCCTTGTTTGTGATAATACACTGATAATAATATAGTGTATAAACGATGGAAATTATCACGGAAACAAGTCAAGTCACCCATGACAACCGTACGCTTAAATTAAGAGATTATCACTGTCTTACCAATAAAACAACCCAATCAATACAGTTTAAAACAGTCAATAACTGATACACTAAATAAAAAAAAAACAAGTATATTACTTTCTTATACGAAGTAATAAGTAAGCATTGTAACCATATGAGTTAGGATATAAACGGAAATATCCTGAAATCAATATTGATTAAAATTAAACATTTGTTTGTATGTATTAGAATTGAAAATACTTTTGTACAAATCACAAACACGTATTTGTTTATATGACTGTATCTCATTTGATTTTTTGTTTTTTGTGTTGATGGCAATCTAGAGACTAGAGATATAAATTGCGATATATGTTTATCTTTATTTATTTCGTCAACAATACATATAACTGAATAAAAATAGAATTTTAGCATGAACGTATAAGAAAATGTTGTTAGCAATATTTTATTACTAATTGTACGGATTATTTGTTATCAAATAACACGCTGTTGGTTTGTGTAGTGGTCATAGTACTCCAAATAGATTTAATTAAGTGTAAAATTGGAGTATTGAACGAAATTCCAATTTTCAATTAAATATTGGCCTACAGGTCATACATCGTTTTTAATTTTAATTGTGTAATAGGCAATAAAACGAGTGGGAGCAACGAAAATCAATTTATATACGAAGTTACGAATATCGGTCGACGCGCAACATATCACTATTATAGGCAGTGCATGGCGCTGAACCTGCGTCCAATATCTTTGGTGTTCCGGCTTTATATTCTACTTGTCATACACCTGTCGGGGTACACAACCGGTCGTGGGATCTTTAGTTGTGTTATAGTCAAATGGGACGGATTCGGTTTAAAGTTAATTAAATTCGAACCCTAAGCCTGCCAAAGCAGATATATTCATCACGAGTAAAGCTTAATGTTTAACGTTCTGGGACATTGGGTCCCTTGGTGCGACCCTCTATATATAGGTATACCTGTCCGCTTTAGAAAAGCACCTGGCACTTTTTCTTGAAAAGTAATTTCTTAGAAAACTCCACGGGAACACGCCCAAATAGGGTAGTTTAAAGTTTAGAAGCGTGAAATATTCTAATGTGGAATTTCACACACAAATCTAGTACCTACTTTTACGGTGAAGCAGTATTCACACATTTTAAAAACCGTAAAATAAAAATTGTACATATATAGATATATGTATATCTAATAGATTTGAATACACATTCTATTCATTAAAAACACATAATTATTCCGCAATACGGTATCCCACAAACCAGTTGGCATACGTATGTACATTTTAGAGAATGTCATCTGTGATGTCTTACCCCGCCGCTCTGCCCCCACCGGGCGTATATAATATCTTTAAAAATAATGACCGGTAAACATTCCGTTCACTGGAAGCACAAGTGGACGCCAAAATCTAGGCCAACAGTCAGTGGTGGCAAGAATGGACCATCGTAACCGGAGTGAGAACGGCGCACCGATCGTGCTCTCTCAATCATGGAATTGATCAGTTATCGATGTTTTACACCGTTACATGAAAATTGGTCCCATTCTTAATGCGACATGTCCCCCATTACTGCTATTTATAGATAGATACTATTGCTTTTTTACTTTCTTATACGAAGTATTCTAATCAACTCTAATTCGAGATCGAAACGGATATATACGTTTTAACTATTCCTAAATCCCCATGGCCCATTTTCACAATTACGTTTATCTGCATGTACTGTATGTATGTGATCTCGCGCACGTTCATGTGTGTGTGTGTGTATGTGTGTGCGCGCGCGTGTGTGTGTGTGTATGTATGTATGTATGTATGTGTGTGTGTATGTATGTATGTGTGTGTGTGTATGTATGTATGTATATGTGTGTGTGTGTGTGTGTGTGTGTGTGTATGTATGTATGTATGTATGTATGTATGTGTGTATGCATGTATGTGTGTATGTATGTATGTATGTAAGGACGTTTAAGAAGATCAAGTGTTGGCCACATCAGATATTTTATAATTATGATTCGCTATTATATAAGAACTATTTTCAAATAATAATCTAAAGAGTGCAAGTTCGGCAACGATTTGTACCTATACACTTGCACTGAGGTGCATAATAGAAAATTGACCCTATCCGAAATTAGGATAAAATTCCCCCCCCCCCCTCCCAACGCCCCTAAAAAGGTATTATTTTGAGTGGAATGTCTGGAGTTAATTGCGAAATAAATAATTTCTAGTTTCTATCAAGTAAGCATCAGATGAAATAAATAACATTAAAACCTAGATATTCATACTAAAATGTGTATGCAAAATAGATATAGTATACGTGCTGTAAGCAGGTGAATATGTATGTACATATATGTATAAGGTGACCCACAAACAGAGATGTTGATGGCGTGCGGTAGCCGACACAACTGTAATCTGCATCTTAGAGTCTGTCTGCGCGCGGTGCGCACCGTGGTGTTTGAACTTTTGACACGAGACCGCATTTATGTCGATGGTTCCCACGAAGGTGCGGCAGGAAGCACTCCACGAAACCGCTAACCAAGTCTTCACACAAGGGATCCACAAATATATGCATCTCGCACAAGATAACATCTTTTATATTCCGAGAGGTCAATCATTCAAATGTCAATCAACAATTATTTTTTTAATTATATATATATATATATATATATATATATATATATATATATATATATATATATATATATATAAAATATATACCTATAGTTACTCGTAGGTATAAGAAAATCTACTACAAATGTATATAGATATAATTTTTGTTTCAGCTTGTAATTGGACTGGGAATACTCATATTTAAAACGTTAGATGTGGGTTACAACTATGGAGAAGAACGGGAAATGAGTAGAGAACTTGAAGAACTGATAGACCTTATGACTACTGAAGGTAAGTCTGCTAGTATGGTGTTTTAGTTGCAGGTTCAGGTTCACACACAACTTTAAATTCATGACCGTGACTAAATGTACCTATATGCCTTCTAAATTAATTTTAATTTGCTCTGTTACGGATCTGTATAATAATTATGAGACGTACCCGCCCAAACGCCAAGACCAACAACCGGAAAGGCTTCCGGTTGTGAGAGACGTTGTCGTACAACGATCTTAGATTCACAGAACTTGAGTTTCCTTTAATTTGATTTTAATTACCTAAAATGGCGATAATGATTAATTTTGTGGGTGGAACAGATTCAATTTCAATATTTATCAATTTGAAATGTTATATATTTTGATTTAATTGAGCTTAAAATAACATAAGTTACAACATATAAAATTTCACTTAACAATGCTTTTTTTTTTAGTGAATATTTGCATAGTTCTATAACCATACTAGGTTTTCTTTTTATTTTCTAACCGTGTAAATTCAAAGATATGAATTTATAAAAGTTTCATGCATAAGGAGTGTGACGTCACAATCCCTCTAGAGATTTTAGCTCAAGTTTAAAGTACTGCTGATAAAAAAATATATGATGTTTTACATATTAAAACTTTCTGCCATTTTAGTCTTTTTTTATATAAATTTACGCTCTGTGTAAACACTTATATATTTTTTGTGTGCTGATTTACATTCCTTTTAGTGTCGTAAAAATATTAATTGTATGCATTAGGTTGTTGTACATTATATAAAAATGATTTTGATGTTTATTGATGATTGAAATCGCGTGTATTGTCGTAAAAACGCAACGGTCACTGCGGCACGTTCTGCGGCACTAAGTGCCCGTGTAGCCCGCACTGCGCCGCTCTTGATTCGGGGTCCGTTCCGGCTCCGGGCGCCAGCAACTTCCGCGCGTATCAAAATTACTTTTATTTACAACAACACAAACATTATTGTAATTACCGCTAAAAGAATATTATTAAGGATGATTTTGTAATGAAAAGAGCGAAAGATGTATCGCAGTACTATAGTAATTTATAACAATTTGAAACTGAAATAAAAGGTCATCTAATTACTCTACTAATTACTCCGTGTACACCTTTACGTATTGTCTTTTGATGAGAGTTGTTTTTGTAGAACAATAACGACGATAATGACTTTAAAATCACTGTCAAGGTACGATGAGTAATGATATATATGTATATATATATATATATGAAAATTAATTATTTGGTCAATGATACAGTTTTTCAGTTGGGCGTTTGTTTCAGTTAATGAACAAACCACGGACGGTGAACCCCACCAAGAAACAGACGATGAGGGTATCGAAAGAGACTCTGGCGACGCTGACGAATACACGCCAGGACCTTCACATCTTAGTGATCTCCGTCACCACCATCAACACCATCACCATAGCCCTTTCACGCTTACCAACGTATTAGAGGTAAATTGAATTGAAATTATTGAAAAAGACAAATAAATTGACGCAATTATCTGATTGTTGGATTATTAAATCCAGAAGATATATTAATATTATATTTACTAATTTATAGATCTGTGCTCGACACGTAGATGTTCAAACATGGGAACAAGCAGATACTCATTACAGGGCCGTATGCAGAGCGCTGGTCGCCGAGGCATTAGAATTATCGACCTTCTTAGAGAAGGTGTCCACCGGCACCAGAGAACTACGCCTAACCACAGACACAGAAACGTGCAAAGATCTGGATCAATTGAATTTTCAAGATTGGGTGAGTTGTCTCCACATATACGTATTTACACGTTTCATAATTTAGTCAAATGTTAAAACAAATATCGCGAGTACATATTAATGATTTCTAACCATAAATAGATTGTTTACTCAAATCATTAATAATCATTGTTGCTAAGTGGACACTAGTTTCACATTAGTGATGAAGAAAATAAATAATATATTCAGATTTTGGTTAGGTTCGAGCAGCTGTTTGAGACTGTCCCAAACAGTTTGGTGTATACAGGGTCACGAACATTTTGGCGCCTAAGGCGTGAGTGCCCTTTCGCCTGTATTATTTGGGCGTGTTTTAAATAAACCTTGAGGCGTCTCTCGTCCTTGTGATACACAACAGAATATGCAATAAAACAATTTAAAGACGAAATTATGAAACGATCAAAGTATGATTATGTTAGGGCGTTTTTTCCTGTATAAATAAGCACCCATGCTTTTTATAATTTAACACAGCGCTTAAGGATTCATCATAGAAATGTAAATAATAAAATTTATTGGTGTGTGAGTGTTATACGAATTTAAAAGTGAAATTGAATGATTCAATTTTCCATTTACAGTCAAATCGTAGGATCTGGCGAGCCTTACAAGTATGTATATATATATATACATACATACATCATACCTACAACAATTTATGCATTCTGTAATAATTTCTAATGTTTTGTTGTTTTTTTTTCGTTGTTGTTTGCAAACGTTTTCTTAAAAAGTTTCACAAAGGAAATGCTTTATATATTATATTATGCATGCTTTTAGACTTTCGTAACATGAATTTGTCTGTGAAACAAGTTGAAAATTGAATAATATTAATGTATGTACTACAGTTAGTTATAGATGCTTGATTCTAAAAGCCTTCTCATCTTAAGTAAGATCAATGCTCTGGAAACGGTCATCGAACAACTGAACAAGCATGCAATATTTAATCAATTAATATCACATCTATGTGAAGAATCAATATTTATTGGTATTTATTTATTTCCAGGCGCGGTTTTGGGTTCAAGTAATCGGCGAACTTAGAATGGGCGTCAAATTAAAAAAAGTCGACCGCAGTCGCACTCCTATTGAATTTGAGTTAACACCTTACGAGATCCTAATGGATGATATCAGATCGCGAAGGTACAAATTAAAGAAAATAATGATTGATGGTAATATTCCACAACGCGTTAAGAAAGACGCGCACGCCCTTATCTTGGAGTTCATCCGGTCTCGGCCTCCGCTGCGGAAGGTGTCTGAGAGGAAGTTATCACCGCTGAAGAGGCCTCCCACACCCAGAGAACAACTGTTAGATTCCATCAAGAGTGGCAAGACTTTGAAACCAACCGTTAACAAATTAAAAGCAAGGCGTAAGTAATAATTTAATTCTAATTTAAAAAAAAAACGCTAAATATTTAATAATAATTGAGCGATTTTTCTAACAATTAGGAAACAGAACTAAGTACGTTTTAGTTTGTAAGAAGAGTAGAGTTTCTCAAAATTAAAATACACATATAATCTTTGACCTATATTTAAGTTTTGCAAACATTTAAAATGTTTTTATATTATAAAATGTTGACCAAGGTACTTTCGCCACGTAATCGGTCGTAATTATGAGATAACGACATCGTTTTTACGCTAACGAGTTTGCGTTACGCATTTTGTAACACTAAGTTAAGATGCCTTGATAATTTAAAACGGAAAAAATTTCATCAGTTTCAAATTTAATTTAGAAAGAATTTTATGCAAATGTCCACATAGTAATTCCGGTTTAATCCAACCCTGCATTCAACTAGCCCAATGTTTTTCAGGAAAGATTATAAGTTGTCCTATAAATTTAACCTATGCTATGCATATACGCCTAGCAACATGTTAATTAAAGGTGCTGCCCTATTTCGCTTGAATTTAATTAAATAACCACACCAGAGCTTGGTATCTTTGTTTTTCCAGCACGTTAAGTACAACGGGATGATAAAAATTAAACTTATACCGTCAGAGGAAAATTATTTAAAATATGCATAAAACACAATTAGAATATGTTTATTACATATTCGTGCACGCTTCATAAGCGTATTTGATTTTGTACTAGCGTTTAATATTTAACTCAATTTTTATTGAGATTGAGATCAAGAAAAAAGTTTCGATTTCCGAGATAAGAAATAAAAATCACGCCAGAAGAACTGTATCATTTCCAAGTTTGAAACGTCGTACTTTTTCTTCGAAAGTTCCCAATGTTTTATTTGCCAATAACTCACACAAACAGTTCGACGCTGTCAGAAGCATACGCGAGTGTAAATAATGACGTAGCTCGACGTTATAGCGTCGTTTTTGTGGGATATTGATCCAAGACTATGACGTCGATTCGTATCTATATTGAAGCGTCATATAGCGTTAGATAAATACTGGTATTTCCTTCATATTTGACTTCTGAGTGAAATGAAGTGGGATGATGAAATGGAATGGAGATTTTATCAAAATACGCAAGCAATACGCAGTACTTTAGTGTTGGTTTGGCTTCAGACCAATTTTTTGTTTTTTATTTGTTTTAAGAGACAAGATTTTTAATAAACAATCTTCGCCAAGCAGGCAATACGCACATATTAGCTGTTATGTAGCTGGTATTTTGTTATATATTTAGTAAATTTAAAGTGAAATTTTCCACTTTGAGGTATTCATATTTAGAAATAGCTATCTTGGAAGTATTAAATTCCAGTTAATTTATTATATATAATATAGAACACCTTGTAATGTTAGATTGATTTATTGTTTTGTGAAATCAAGTAATTGATAACATTCCCTAAATGAGTATTTGCAATCAACAACGTCCCCGTGAGGACGGACGTTCGTTGTAACATATATAGCGAGGTCATAGGCGTACGTGCTCCCCACTTGAATAACTATCACCCATTCCTCGTGTTCCAATCTTGTATACCACAGCAACTCTTAGTAAAATACAGACGTTGTAAGAACGTATCTGGAGTCATCGACATTAGAACTTCGCCGTTTTAAGTTAGCACCTTGTGAGATATTAGTTTTTAGTGAATTTAACACTTTTAGTGCGTTACTTTAAAATGTGAAAATGAAACAGAAAAATATGGATATATCTGAAGGTATTTATATATTTTCTAGAGTAACAAAAGTTTAGTAATCGTATTAGGGTCTTTTTACATAAACGTTATTTATATTTGATGTTTAATTTATTCAATTATAAGGTCGCTGATCCTGATCATGGGTTCCGATCCGGACCCAATCTATAAGTTATATAACTTCCTATTCATTGTTCCGGGTATTAATTAAATTAATAACTGATTATAAGCTTCAATTATTATAATCAGACACAGTCATTCAACTTTCAATATAAATGTATATAAACATTATTTATTTATTTGTTACATAACATTCAAGCTTTTAGACCACAAAAGTGATGTGTCAAGTAAATATAGCTTGTTTGTGATGATTTTCTCGAAATTTCTGACAATGTGGCCATTGGAGTGAAAACTGGTAATTACCATTGAAAATTGGCATACTTATGGTGCAAAAATACGGGAAATCAATAAGTGAAATCTCTGTCATGTCATAAGTTTTTAACCCAGACAAAATTCGAAAACATATTCAATAGCACAAATGTGCAATGGTTCTATTAACCCTGTTTTGAATAAGTTTCGTGATGTTTTATTTCACTATTAAAAGAGAGTTAAAATTTGCAACAAATAATATATGCTGGACTATATTCAGCGTAATCCAAGACTTATTATAGGATTGTATACGTTGGGTATAAAGTGTAACAAAAACCGATTTTAGTTGAAGCACGCGAACGTCAACAGAATAACAAAATGTTAGATTTAGTAAGGGCGCTTGCGTGAAGGCTGTTTGACATTTTATCCACGACAAACTAACGTAAAAACACGATTCCCGTGGGATACGCTGTCAAGTGATCCTGGGACCTGGAGTGGTCCAGGACTGCTCAAAAAACGCCAGAGAATAATGGCATTATTCGTCAAGAAGAGAAAATATATTAGTTTATAAAAAGATTATTGTCTTCATTGGTTACTATATTTATATATTTTCCGAGTTTTAATTATTTGTTGTTTTCCCATACCTTCTAGTAATGTCGCCGTGTTAATGGTATCTAGTTAAATACGTTAATTAATTAGCAACAATTTATGTTATAAACAAAGCCTAATGGGAATTAAATAATAATAATAATTTGATGATGAGAGGCCACGGGTAAAAGTAATCCCATAAAAAATATAACGAAGAGAAAGCCTAATAGGTACATACATGAAATGTTCATCTTAAAAAGACAATCGCATTTGGTAATCTTTATGCTTTTGGTACAAGTATGTATGTATGTATGTACATGCTACATGTGTGACGAATTGGTGCCGTTATATTTGCTCAAAAAACTGTGACATTACCAAAATGTTTGGATAACTGTACTAAAGAATTGAGGAAATGACAAAATTCGTATAAAAAATATATTTCTGTGACTGATTCACATTCCTAAAGCTGCATTTCAGAGATTGCTTTGTGTTCAAAACAATTATATTCCATATTCTAATAATTTAACCTATGCAAACCGGAGTAGTACTTGGCGCCCAGATCTCGGGGTCGTCCAGTAAAAGTGAACTAACCAGAACATTCTCTTTGCGCTGATTAAGCAAAAAAAACCTGACAAGTTACACAAGAATTAATTTCAATCATTGTTTCCTCATCTAAAAATTGCTTCAATTTCCATACATTTTATATTTGTCTTATTTCGATTATTTCGTTACTAGTAAACTGTTGACCCCCAAAGAAATGTAATAAATAACTAAACCACCCTTATTTTTTAAATCACACATCAATTCTTCCCTGCTAAAACTTTAACGTGTTCATTTGCCCCCAAGGTGCAAAAAGTGTTATAAAAAATTAACTCCCCTCCCGACAGGATCAGAGGTAGGACCCTTAGTGAATATTTAAATAGAAATGACGCATCAGCCCCCACAAATAGTACCTATATGTGTTTCAAATATATATATATATATACAGTACACCGGAGCAATCGTTTGGATTACGCTTGCGCATTTTGAGCACAAATATGGCGCCCACGCTAAATTAGGAGGGATGGATACCCGGAGTCAAGAGTCCGGGAGGTAGTCAGACTCCGGACATGCCGACTGATAGTCTCGCATTCCGGAATAATAAATAAATGTTATGATTAGTTGGTGAATAGTGCAAAAGGGGGGTTGTTTAATATTCGATAATGTAATATATTTTTTGTATTTCATTACTAAGCTTAATATAGGGTTTAATTAAACTCAAGTTGTGTTTCTGAAGTTATTTCAATATTTTATACATAGTAGCCCAGATTATTAAACAAATTAATTTCGTTTAAAATTTTATTTACATTTTTTATTATTTAATATTTTTGCGTAAGAAATTTAGATAATCATATTTAAAGTTCGCATTGAATTTTGTTATACAATCCGAGATTGGTGTATTTATATAAACAATATTCGGGTCATTCTAAGGCCGCGGGGGTCAATTATGACCTTTGTCAAGTAACGGACGTGAGTCATAGGTTGTCATTTTATGGAAGATATATTTAGCAGAAACAGTTTCGTGATTTAGCTATTTGAAAAATCAGCGAAGCATTATAATGATAAGATTAGTTACATATCGTTAGGTTAACAATCATGATAGACAGTGGCGCAACCATATAGGATGGAAAAAGGGGGAATGAAGCCCCGAATATATATTTTTATTAATATGTGATAATAATAATAAAAATATGTTAATTTAGTACAAAAGAAATGTATTCAACCAAATAATCAAAGTATAATTTCGTGACGAATAAAAAGGCTAAATATAATATTTAAAATCTCTTGTACACTGTTAAGCGTGACAGTATCGCATGCAGAAAACATTTTCAGAAATATTTTGTTCTAATCTCACGTATATTTGTTTAACAAAAACGTCCAAATCATAATAACAAATGAAGCATATTACAATGCAAGTAAAACTTTCTCTCTATGAAATAAGAGGCATGTGGCGTCATTCGACAAAAGGTGCTTTTGTTAGACATGTAGACATGTAAGAGGGACACAATTTAAAACGATGTTTAAGCAACACTTAAAAGAAACCAATGTTAGATTAATATTGGTTTGTTTTTAAACAATTGCAGTTAAATAACTTTGTTGTTTAAATTACTGTGACTTGCACCATGGGCTAAAATTAAGTGTAACTATGTAGTAATGTTGTTGGGTGAGCCAAGGGTAACCCGGGTGACAACGGGCCTAGTCCCGGATCAACAATCCGTCGAAGACGACGGTGTTGAAGATATAGTGCAAGACACGCGCTATTGGGATTCTCCCAGTAATGCGACCGTCAAAGGTACTATTAAACGAAACTTCGACAGTACGGTACTGTACTGTACTGTACTGTACGGCCCCATTTCAGTCGCGAATCGATACCCGCCAACCTTCGTATGTTACCTATATAGCAGTATACCTAACCTAACCTACCGCTACCGTGTGGTGCATGCAAGAAGGGGAAAGCACCTTTTCTACAAACCTTGTAGGAAGTGCATACATACTAAACGAGAGTCTTTAACGTAGTTGTTTTTGTTATTTTTTGGCTAGTCTAAGACGCGACTATACGTTCTACTTTTCACACTTTTAATAAACTAATGAAACCGCATTTCTACAAAACCCAACAGATTTATTACAAATTTCTGACGCATTACAGCCTTTAAATTACATATTTAATTCAATAATGTAATTAAAGAATTATTACATATATTTTTGGTAAATTCCTATTTTTTCCCGCATAACAAAAAGGGGTTTAAAAAAAATTAAATATAGAGCCTAGTACTTCTTAGGAAGCGCTGTTTTAAAAGTAAAACTACTTTCATTTAATTGAAAACAATGACTGTGCGAAATATATTGAACACGATTTTGGTATAGGTACACAAAAAATTCAAATGAATATTCATAAAATAGAATTGCATGTACAAATTCTTATAGGACACAAACATGTTTAGAAATGCACCATAAATATTATTATATCAAAATATTTTCGACATAAAGTATGTTATTTATATAGAAGTTTCGTTATAATTTATACATTTAAGTATGCAAAAAGTCGCGTAAAGAAGTAGCTATTGTGTAATAAATAAAAAACAAAACTAGAAAATAGACCTTCGCTCAAAAACAACTCAATTAAACGAAAAATAATTAAACACATAGCGCATTTATTTATAAACAAGAGCAGACTATATTATGTGAATAATTTCAATACTTAATGCAATTTGTAATTAAAATACAAAATGGCGACTTTATTGCAATTTTGCATACCTAATTATGTTTAGAGACTTCAACATTAAATCCTAAGAGGGTATTTTACATAATCAAAATTAAAATCCAAGTGTTTTATAAACACATAAATGCAAATTGAATGTTTGTAAACATTTATGCACTATTGAGAAATATATTTATTTTCATTTACGAGAAAACTCATCAAAGGGTTTCTTTTGTTTTAGTTCTGCCGCCAGTACAAAATGAAACACCAAAATCACGGAAAGAAGACCTTGAAGACAAAAAACCAACTAGACGATTAATCAAAGTAGACTTTTCCGTATTACAGGTAAAACAATAAATCATAAGCACATAAGTAGACCACAAAGCGAAATTTTAATTCAACAATTCCTGTTATTGAGTTAATATAACCGGGTCAACTGGTAAACCCACCAGTTCGTCACCAAATCAATATACACACACACACACTTTTAAACGCGCGTAGCATCAGCTGATTACGTGGTTTTAAAAAGACTTGAAACCGTCACGGATTGTGTTTGTTTTGTTTAGGGGGATGACGACGAAGATGACGATGACGAAGGGGGCTACCCGTCGTGTTCTAGTGACGTAAATTCGAGTATAAGTACGAAAGGGGGGCAGTCTAGTCCAAATCCTTGGAGACGAACAGGTAGCCGCACTACGCATATCACCCACGACGAGTATCACCACTTCTGTGACACCGCCCTTGAGTGTAGGCCCCCTAATAAATAACTGAATGTTTTCTTTTTTCGTTGCTTAATTACAAGTTTCAGTTATTGTTTTTAGATATTTTATTTGTCACAAAACAAATATAATTTTCTATCGGATATTATGTATTTTTATTTCGCGTTTTGAGTTAAATCGAAGCATGAGTACAGCATTTTTTTTACATATACAGAGTAGCGAATTGAAAACGAATATATATGTAAATATTTACATACCATACTTTAATAATTAATATCTTGTGTTCCAAATGCATTTAAACATAATTGATGCAATTTAAAAATCTAAAATTGTTGTATTTTTGCTCTAAATTTTATACTGTGCAACTATAATATTTGCATATGTGAAAACTAGCTCCTTTTCAATTTATCACCTGGTATATATATATATATATATAAATATATATATATATATATATATATATATATATATATATATATATATATATATATATATATACCAAATTTCTTTTCACTTTTATTTTTTATTAAATATTTAGAAGCCTCACTCAAGAAAACTGATGAACTAATATATATTTTTAAAACAGCTTATGATTTGGCGACTCAGTGCCCTACGCGAAGGGCGTCCATGCGCCGTCATACCCTAAGTACATGTGGTGCAGAACACCTCCTAGGCCCGCCAGGCACTCAATCTGTCCCCCAGTCGAGGCCCGCTTCGCGGCAGTCACGTGACAGCTCTGAAACGGACTCCCAATTGGGGACTATATTACCAGAAATGTCGTGGTCCAGAACGTCCTTACAAGACGAACTAATACAATCGAAACAATGGCAAGAAGCAATGTCGTTGGACGATAGATTGTCCTTGACTTTAGAAGAAATTGTGCATATCCGGTCAGTGTTAACCAAAGCTGAACTAGAGGCGCTTCCGGTTGAAGGACACGTGAAAGAGGATGTAGAGAAAAGAAAGGTAATTTAAATATATAAAGAATATTTAAAAAATTGTTTATGTCCTCTCTAATGTATCGTAATTTAAAATATATATATGCTTTTTTTGGTTACAGGTTTGTTTTCTATGTTTAAAAACGAGATTTGGTATTTTTGGACCTTGGGGACAACGGTGTAAGCTGTGCAAACGTACTGTATGCGCGAAATGTTATACAAAAGTAAGTACAAATACAACACTTATTATTAATTAATAATTAGTCATGAAAGGAGTAGAGAACACAACCAAATTATCATCAAATTTCTTTCTAGATGAGAATACCCACAGAACACTTCTCAAATGTACCTGTAGTTCTTCTAAGCCCTAGCTTGATGTCATCCCCAGAGGATGACGCCAAGGATTCATTCCCTAGATCCCTAGTAAATCGGTTAATGGTGCCCGATTCGTCAAGTAATTCAGTACGGAACTCAGTGGGCAGTGCACCGAGCAGCCCGAACATGCAACGGGGTCTTTCAATGTGCGGGTCATCGTCGTCCGCGCCCGGGTCACGGGTCGAGTCAAGTCTAGGCGATGGACCACAGAGTCTACAGCCTGTCAGTCCCGCGAGTACGATAAGCGATCGAAGGTAAGATTTTGTGAACTAAAATTTATTTAATATTTTAAAGTTCTAAATATTATATAGTCTAAGCCGGAAGTAACACAATTCCAGTTAATAATATATATTTTCTTCACTTATATTTAAATTGTCATGGGAATTCTATAAAGTATATATATATATATATAAACAATGTAACAATATGTTGTTTTATGTAAATTGAAAACGACGAATTTTATATAAGGTTATAAAGTTCTATACATTATATAACCCAAACCGGAAGTAATATAATTTTGTAAAAAATACTAGTAAATAGACGATACTTTCTTTATATATATTGCAATTTGCATAGAAATTCTATAAAGGATACAAGCACTAGCCATAAAGACACAAAAAGGTGCAACGAGAACGCAAAGTTATATAAAATATGCAACCTGCACATACAGACGCGTACTGTATACTTAGGGTTGCATATTTAGACACAATTAAAGATCATTGACCTGCCTCGCGTGTATTACTTCAAATATACGCACATTTATAACTAATGAGAATGTTTTGTTGTTGTTAGGAGTCGTATGAACCGAGCTCGGACCCTAGGAAGAGCAGGTGCAGATGCTAGGCCGTCAGATAGGCTCAAGGGAATGCAAATGATTGTGTGTCATGATTGCAAAATTATGGTCATACAAATAATAAAATCGTCCCGAACCAGCCGATCTGCAATTCGTAACAACGCGATAAGAAATTTAACGCTAAACTTATCGCCGGTTTATTAAACGAACAAAATATTCAAAATATATATAATGCATGCTACCCTGCCCCTAATTAGCAAAAATAAAAATAAAATAAATGTCAGCAGATTGTATGCTGCAATTATAACATTTTTGTGCACATTGCTATATTTTTTTGTGTCCAAATTCGGTACTCGGTTTTGCACTCAACAGTGTCCTAATTTGGTATACAAAAGTGCTGTTACGGGGAACTCAACGGTGCTCCAATTTGGGCACTCATCAAGAAACATATTTGATGTACCAAAAGTGTTCCAATTTGGCCACTCTTGGAATCATACTTTAAGGAAAGGTGCTCTAATATTGGCAATCAAATTTGGTGGTAAATAGAAACCCAAGGTGCTCCAATTTTGGCACTCTTTGGAAGATTATATATTGTAATGGAAAGTGCTCTAATTTGGGAATCTTAATTTATAAAGGAAGGTGCTCTAATATGAGCAGTCAATTTTTGTAAAGAACTGGGATAAATATAGGACCTAAGGTGCTCCAATTTAAGCAGTTTGGGGAGTACATAAATTATAATGAAATGTTGGCACTCGCAAGGTGCTCCAATTTGGGCACTCTTAGAATCACATTTGATGAGGAAAGGTGCGCCAATTTGGGCACTCAAATTTGGTTAAAAGCTGGGGTTAGTAGAGGCAAGGCCAATTGAGACAATTACTTATATATAATTTCTCAACACAATATTCTATCAATTTTCTAAATAAAATTATATGATTCGATACAAAAAAAAACACTATTATATCAAGTGAATTTCAGGCCGTTTAAAGACAATTTTACAAAAAAACTAAAAAAAAAATCTTAATTAGTTTTGCCTGCCGCATTTGGTGACCAAAACTGCTCAAATTGAGCTCCAATTCAGCACTCATATTTGGTCATATATACTGAGCGCAGTATTGCAATCTGAAGCACCACGAACGAGTATGATATAATACAAAACTAAACTATCTTGTGTGATCGTACTTTATTTATAATTCTGAACGCTGCAGATTGCAATTCCACACTTAGTTATTATATGGGTAATTCGTGACCTAAGTTTGTAAATTTTGGTCAAATGTATATAATTGTACAATTTGTGAACGTTCCTTTTTTATTTATTGTCAGGCCTAATCGAATATATTGTTGTACTTAATTTGTAAATAGAAAAAAAAGTTTCATTCTTAAAACAAAACAAACAAACAAACAAACAAGAATACTCAATTTATAGATAGTAATTTCAAAATCTGAAATAGTGATAAAATAGGCCCTTATAGATAGTGTTAATTGTAAATAAAAATATATACATGTTTCAAAGTAAAAATGTGCTGTCTAAATTTTGATTGTTTGTTATTTTTAAGTCGTTTCGACCGTTGAATGGTCCAAATTTTAATTCAAAACAGATGCTTATATTGTATATGTGTTATAATTTATTTAAAAATTATGACTATTGGTTAATTTTTAACCAGTGGTCTAACTTGTTCCGTTTATGTTACACCGCAATGCTGTATTTTACTATGCTAGTCTTAAAAACAAATGCTTCATTTTATAAAAAAGCCGTAGATTTCTTTGTTAATTTACTCTTTCTAATTTAATTTAACATGTTTATTTTACAGTTTTATATTTAAATGTTATATGAGATAAATATTAAAAATATTCTCTTAAAAATCTATTGTTGTTGAGAAAAATTCAAATAATTAGAACATGTTGAAATATACCTTTTATTTAGACGGATCCCCTCTTCACCTCACCCTTCTCCAAAACACAATGGCTCCCAACCATTTCAAGTTGCCTAATTTTATTAAAAAAAAAAGCGAATGGGTGAAGGTAGTGGTGTGTGTGTGTAGGAAGGATGAATTACTGCAAAAAAAAACTAATCAAGTTTAAATCTAATAAAAACAACAACGCAGCTTCTTTATAACATCGTATAAGAAGCGAAAAATAGTTCTTTGGATACAACCAGATATACACGTTGGTCATAAATCAATGTTTTTGGAACGTCGCAGTTTACAGGCTTGCCCTTTACATAGTACCAACAATCCAAACGAAATACTACGCTTGTCTTTCAACTTTAACCTTCGATTTATAAATACTTCGCTCATAATATTGTGATACCATTATTTATAAGTTCAGGTAATTAAAAACAAAATTAAAACAACATAACAATAAACCATGAATTTCAGTACGAACAATGGAATGCGTTGATAACAATGAAAGTCAATTTTGGACTTATTTACCAGATGCAGTACTGTTGCACATTTTTAGCTATTTGGATGCAAGGAATTTATTAAACGCAGGACAAGTTTGTAAATGTTGGAATGATATAAGCTATGATGATTTACTATGGCGAGATATATTCCATAAAGATTTTAAAATAGACCCAATCATTTATACTTGTAAGTACAATGGAGTGAATCGTACAAATTTTATAATATAATTTGTTACAGCTTGTAAACCAAAAACCTGGTTATCAGAATACAAACGGTTGTGTTATCATATACCAATAGCACAAACTGAAAAACTAACTGAACACCAACACCAGGTGCTCCACGTCAGTTTTGCACACAATGGTAAATTATTCGCAACATGTTCTAAAGATGGATATATACTGGTAATACAAAATTACTTACATGCATATTTGTGTTTAAACACTTAATTATTTTAGGTATGGAACTCAAAATACCCGGTTTCGTTAAAATATCAACGAGATATGAAAACATATTCATGGAAATACACTCAATATTCTCAATTTAATGAATCTGATACCTTGCTGTTGGTTTCTGGCGTCCATTTTGGGACTCCGCACAGCACATCTGGAGAAATCGCTGTTTTCAGTTTGCAAGGTCATATTTACTTAACAACTACCAATAATCACTATTCTAACTATTAAAAATTGCATTAGTATATATTTACAACAATCAGTAACCACTAAGATCTTTTTTTTAATCATTCATCTTCGTTTTCATTCTTCGTAACAACGTGCTCTCTGACAGCCGGCCCCACATTCAATCAACACGAACACAATGGCGGCAATTTAAACCGATATTACTTAAAATTAAAACACGATATTTTACTTTTGAATTATCAAGCAAAAATCACTAATAAATCAAAATTAAAGCCTAAATAACCTTTTACGCGATTTAACTGAGTTCTAATTGAGTTTTTAACCACTTTTAACAAACTGTAATTTTGAACTTATAGCAAAGCAAAACTACATAGCTCAAATTTAACTCTAAAAACTATGGATAAATTAACTGAATCATTCATTAAACAAAAATTGAAGTTCATAGTTATTAATTTCGCGATTTTTAATCAACATTATATATTTTTTTATTATTGTTTCCGCGAGTTTTTTAATTTGAAAAATATGAATTAAATACTAATTTGGTCGCGGCTATTCAGTGTGTATTCAGGCACGCCAACTGTAGGTTAATTATAAATCGATTTTAGTGATTATGTGTGTAACGATATATCGAATTTATTGTTTAATAATTCATAAGTTTGATTAAAAACCCGGGTTTTAAATATAAATAAATAGTAAATTTAATGTATCAGTTCATTTATCTAAAGCTATACATTGGTTGGTCAACGGTTTAGACTATAGAGTACACTGCCTGCTGCTTGACGCCATTAGTCACGACATAACGTTCTATAGTTTAAACCGTTTTCAAACTAGTGAATCGCGAAAAAACCGTTACAAAGACTTGTTATAGTGTTATAGTTTAAATCGTGATTTTGGTGTAGTAGAATCATTATAACTGATTGAGTTAAATATTTTAGACGGTTTTGAATTACAATGTCGCGTTATGAACAAACCGTATGATATCTTTGGTACATGGTACAGTGATCAAAATCTACTATCGGGTGATTTGCATTGGCTAGCTCATCTAGTTAGTTCGTCAGTGCTTTGGTTGATAAAAGCGTCACAAGAAACGGAATCCGAACACGTTCCAATCACATCTAAATTGTACAGGTCGGTTCGCGGTGTTAAATTCCCGGTGTTTTCTATAGTGACACATTCGGTTTCGGTGCAGATTTTATAATCGCAACGCGAGTTCGATACGCGCGATCGTGGTTGCGAATTGTTTACCGGACTCGGAACGAGTCGCGGACATTGAATCAACGGCAGATGATGCGGTGATGGATTGTGCAGAAGTTGCCGAACGCGGGAATCCACCGTCACATCGGGATATCAATCCGGCATCTTCTCATCGACAGCGCTTCGTAGTAGACGCTGGGATTAGGTAATTATTTATATAATAAGGGCTGAAATTTAGGGTTTATAATAATTCAATCTGAGATTCCGTTATGATTTCATCATGTTGTGTTCCAAATGTTTAATTGTGATGAAAAATCTATTTTGTCGTAATCTTCTATTTCAGCCGGTATTGTTTATTTTTATATGTTGCTTTTTGAATTTGAACGATTTATGAAGAATCAATTGGTTCTTCTTGAATTGTAATTACTTAGTGGTGTAACTACCGTAGCGAAAAATCCTGCGTTTTGCGGGGATGTGATTTAAGAGTGTAAAATTGCTTTTCATGAAAAACTTCTATTGAAAATTGTTCTATAATGATTTTTTCTGGGTGCATAAGTAGTTACGCCACTAGATAAGCACTGTAGTCGCTTTGTTCTCCTTGCGTTCTTAAACTGTATTCCAATTCCTTGGAAGATTCCATAAATTTTTATTCCGTTTCACAAATTTCCCCTGCTTTGCTTCGTTTACCCAAACAGCAAATTTAAATCTTAGATCTCAAGATCAATTGGATTATGCCCGACCATTCGGTTACAACTTCGATTATCGTAAAATTGAAACAGTAAATCGTCTCCAATCTACCTCATCCGACTCTGAATCAACCTCCTCCTCTGACGATTCAGAAGAAATAGAAGAATCAAACAACGAAAAATACTTAATATTCACCACCGGTTCTAAAACTTACACGCCCCACCAGATCGGATTCAAACGAATGCGATCTGTTAACTTCCCGAAACGAATCGATTTAGGGCCATCGTTGAAAGCTAGAGTGGCGCTGCTGAAAGAAATTCAACAGCGTGCACCTCCGGATTGGTTAGATTTCGATTCAGTCGCGGATAAATTCGATAAAGTTGACCATTTAATTGATTTGCACGGGCATATAATTGGGATGGCGTTGTCGCCGGATCATAGATATTTGTATGTGAACAGCCGGCCGTGGCCGCGCGGTTATGTGATCCGGAATCCGTTAGATCCGCCACCAATAGCACAAGAAATTGATATACATGTGATAGATTTGGTGACGTTGAAAGAAGTTGGGACGATGTTGAGAGCCCATAAAGCTTATACGCCCAATAATGAATGTTTTTTTATTTTTTTGGATGTGTGTAATGAGTATGTTGCTAGTGGGGCGGAAGATAAACATGGTTATTTATGGGATAGACATTATGGGGTTTGTTTAGCTAAGTTTCCACATTCGGATGTTGTGAATTCGGTTGCTTTTAATCCTTGCGACCCCGAAATGCTAGTGACTACTTCTGATGATTATTCTATAAAAATCTGGCGCTCTCGAAATCGATTACATGAAACTGGACTTGTTTTGAGCGAATTGCAAACTGGTGTAGAAGTACGGACTCTTCGAAATCCAAATAAAGTCTAAAATGAAATTAAATAACTGGTCTAGTTGACATTGCGCTCAGACCCTATCCGTCCGATGAATAGCGAAACTATAGGCAGGGTAATACTTATTTGAGAATAATAGCAATTTGAGATATATTATTATTTAATTAATATACATAAAGTGATTTATTTATAACATTGACGAAGCACAACTGGTTCATTTTGATAAATTAATGTGCCCAGTTGTAACAAGTGTATGAAAAAAATGTGTGCGTTAATAAATATTATTATTGAATTATTGTACATTCGGTTCTGTCGTTTCCGGCATTTGATCTCCCGATTGAGGTAGTTTCCGCTTCTCGACATGACCTTTACAGTGATCACATTCATCATCTTCTTCATCCGAACTGCTTTCATTGAATTTCCGAGGCTTTTGATAAATACAACAACCTAAAACCACAAAATCATTTAAGGGCGCTTCAGGTGCTTCAAAAACATACATTTCGATTTTTTCTTGTTCAAATGTTCATTATCAACTGTCTCGTTACTCCACTGGACTTTTTTGTTATTCTTTGGCTTCCTTAAGCGTAGCTTAACTGCGTGAACTTCATGTACTTCTTCCTGCATTATAAACATTACAGTTAAGGCCCTTTATACTATAAATGGTTTTGTTTTGGTCTTACATGTTCAGAATTCTCAACGCAAACAGTCGTTGTATTTACAGTTTGATCAACAACAGTTTCAGACATTTTATTAATGAAAATCACATTAGAATCATCAAGTTTTTAATAAATAGTACAGGAAATTCTAGAAACAACAACAATGACTCCGAGATAACGTTGCACGCGCATGAATCATAGTTGTCAAACAACTTAACGAAACGAAATAGTACTTCACTTTATAAATAATAGTCAGGAGAGTATTAAGGGGTTCGTGCAACTCAATAATATTCTTTCGTCACACTTGGCTCAAATAAGTAAAACATCGGCCATGTGTTGGCCCTAAACTTTCTTATACGTAGTCAGTATTTTTTGATTTGATAGTATACAAATTAAAATATAAAATGTTTACATTTCAATAAAATATTTTATTCATTATGTCCAATAAAACTGTAAAGTTAGTTTATTGTCAAATTTCTAAACAAAACATTTACCGTATTTTGATTTAAAATGTTCGATTATATAGTAGTACAAAGAAAATATATAATATTTTAAATTATTGGCTAACCTTTGTAACGCTTTTTCACTCAACTTATTTTGTGACAATTAATGTTAAATGTGAAAATATTTGAATATTTAAAACCGTTATCATGCATAGTAGATGCGATTTATTATATATAATTTCCCATACCATCGTAACTATGGCAATATAAATAAGATAAGATCTTGTAACTGGTACACTTATTGAAGAAATGTTTCAAACGAAAGTTATGCAGAATACTAATATCTTTCAATTTTATTCTAACTATTTTTACTGTAAGAGCAGCCATTTCGGAAATATTGCAGAAATTGCAAAAAAGTCTTAAGTAAACATGCACTTCCGGTTTGAATATGCTTTTCAAAATAAGAGGTTTTCTTCCCAGGCATATACAAATTATTATTAACCCCCTCCCACCGTGTCTTTACTGCAGCATTTTTGTTATTGTTAACGAATTTATTACTTTAATATTATTTTGAGTTAAAATTTGAAACACATATATTTGGTGTTCCAAGTCACCCCACTTTACAAATTAAATATTTGATGTGCAATTCTAAACAAAGCTGCATTTTTTTTTTTTTTTTTTGTTTAATACATTTTAAATAATGGTTCTTTGCGAATTTGATATTTTTATTTAATTTAATTTTTGATATAATTCAAATATGTTTGTTAAATTTTATAAATTTTTTTAGAGAATTATAGTTTTGGTTGGAATAGGTACAATTATTTTAAATGGGATTTTTTTTATTGGTTAAATATAATTATCTTGCGAATAATTTTTTTTTGTATATATATATATTTTTTTATGTATACACGAATACGATCTTGCTTTGCGAATAATTATTTAGATATGCATCAACATTAGTAATAAACTATTTATTCTGTACAACATACATCAAACATTACTAAATTCTAGTTAACTAATACTAAAATTACTGTGTGTTTTATACTTTACGTTCGTCATAGGAAATTGTATCGAAATGAATCGAAATATTGCATTATTTATTAATTAAAATCGTTTAAACATTCATAATTAATCCATGCCGCGATTTCCATTGTCACACTTTTAGTATTGCTTTTTTTAAATAAATATATATATATAATTGAAAAAACTTAAATTAAGAGTATAATCAATCTTTTCTATACAATTCCATTGAAGCAACGTAATAAAATAATTTGTGTGTCGACTAATAGTATACCTATATATGTATATATATATATAGTAAAGCTATGTTCCCATTATCCAATCCCCAAGTTGTTTTTGAAAATATTTTGCAAGCCACTGGGGTGGTCCCAATTAAAAACTGAATAATTCGCACTCGTTCCCACGAAATTCGCAGCGTGAGAATTCAAAAACAACAAATAATAAAAGGCGATTTTTTGATTAGTCGCCCCCCAAGTGCAACAACACGACAATTATACATTTGTACCTAACTGTACCGTTAAGAAACAATGTGCGTACAATATTACATGCTACAATTTATTATATTATTTATTTTACAAACAGTCAGTCAGAAATTGTCAACTATTACTGCGGCGCCACATTGTTGTTGTTTTTTTTATGAGGACTAAACCGAGTTTGCCCTAACCTTGACTCAGGGACGGACATATTAGTAAAATGTCGCAAAAATATTTACGGTTTAGCAAATCGGTTGCGCTTTAGTAATAGCACACTATATATACGCTGTTTCCTTTTGCTTCAATTATTTAAAACAACTGAAAACAGCTGAAGGATAGAATACGCACATATGAGCTTTGTGTACACTTGCAGTTACATTTCTGATGCTTCTCAATCATCTGTACACCGCTCGCTATAAGTAATATATATTTATTTTTATATATATATATATTTTTTTTTTTTTATATAAGCGTAGCTAAAGGCCAGAGTAAGAGTATTTGGTCGGTTAATTATTTCTTTATTTAAATACAATGTTTATATGAAAATTATAGACCTCATCCTCTTGAAATGCCAGAAACCAAACCAGCTGGTTTTGGGTGTCTAAGTAAACGCGAAATTTCAGAAATTGTATGCTGCTGTTATTACAGGGAAGATTAGAGGACGAGGGTTGCTAACAAGGACGTCTCTACTCTTCGACGGGTACCTCTAATCGTTCAGCGTCTTCATCTTTTTGTTGCTGTTGTTGAGCCCTTAATTCAGCATCTGTAAACAATAATTATTCATAACCTTCAACAAACATATCTCAATTGTGTTACCTTTAGTCGCTTGCTCTTTCCAAATAGATTTATTCTCAGCTAAACACTCAACCCATGGTTTTGATATTTTAACTTCTGGGGCTGCTGGTGGTGTAGCCCCTGTTGTGGTAGCAGATGCATCTTCAGGTGGGGCCAAAATCGCTTCTAACATATCCCCACAAACCCCCATACTAGGTTCGACAATAAACTCGATAAACCCTATTTGCGATTCTGCGACTAAAGTGTTATTCCGGTCGCATAACGGACTGAACGGTAACCCTAAGTCGCGCTCCATGTCCCCTTGTCTGAAGAACTCTTCCAGGAGTAGCCCTGTCCATCTGCGGTGCAAATGCCAACGCTTAGATGGATGCGCAATGTCACAAGTGTGGAGCACTAAAGATAGTGCTTTGGATTTATCGACGGAGCACTCTGCGAGTGAAAGTAAATTTCGCATGTTTTTCAATTGCTGGAAATGAAAACTCATATCGGTTGCTAGAACCATATCTATAACCAGAGTCCGGAATTCCCGGAATTCATCCCTGGATAGGTTTTGTGCCACATTGCATTCATCATCTTTCATAAGTTTGAACGCGGCACTCAAGTGGTGATTTTCCAAAACGGCTCTGTCGTTATATAATAACGCAGTGTCAGACCCGGACATGACATGGAAGTTATTCGTGGTTCCAGTGTGGTCGAAATCGTGAATCAATGCCGCGATTAAAGTAGCGAAAATCTCCAAATCGGACATCCAGTTCATAAGGCCGGTTTGGCACAACATATAATGGACTGTCTGGCTTACGTCGGCTGCATGTAGATTATTGTGGTATGGGTTTCCATAACGGCAATACCCTTCTTCCACTCGGACGAGGAAAGCTTCTAAGACTGGCGGTGGAACTTTGAATTTATGGATCATCCCGTAGCGATTTAACAGGTCGTACCCGATGTATTTGACAGGCTGGCCAACAGACGCTTCGTTTAAGGAAAACACATCAAAGGACCAGTCGTCGAGGTTCTTTAAAACACGAGCGACCTCAGACGGAAATTGCATAAGTGCTGCATGACCCACTCGTCTAAACATTGAATTTCAATTGAATGAATTGAACAATTTATTCTACAAAACACATGCATTTATTGTTTTATGAAATTGTGTGTGTGTCTTTTAAACAAATCGCATTTGATTTACAATCGAAAAACGCAAATAGCGCTTTATGTTGAATCATTCTTTATTTCGTTGAAATATTTTTGAGAAATGACGATAGAAACTCTATTTTTGGTCCTTTTTATTACCTGTATTTACCTAAATAACACATAAGTATTTTAACATTACGAATTTAATAGTCAATAGTGAAACCCTTCATCTCCCCACCTCACAATACCATTCTCTGACCGTAATATATTTTCAATTGATTTATAATTTTACAAGATACATTTTTACATAAAATATCAAAAGTAAACCAGGCCAATTTTTGTTTTCTTCAAGATTTTTAATTGTGATTTGAACTGTAAAGAATGATGGTACAAAGGAGACTGTTACATGATTTATTATCGCATTAATGTTTTCAACCCTTTTGCATTTACGCTACGGTTCAAATGAACAATACAAAGGAAAAGGGTCAACATTTCGCGAACATCTCTTGGCACATCAGTTGCGAAACACTGCTAATCTGTTTTACAAAAATGACATGTGTCCATCTTCATTTCTAGGAAATTAATAGACTTGTATACATTTTCTCGACACAGTTAAATCCGTAAACTTATTTCCATAACGTAGGAATCATTTTAATTAATGTATTTAATAGAAAAATTGCTTTTTCCTTATAATTTCCAAAATTTGTTGTTTTTATTACATTGGTACAGTTTCAAAAAGAAATAAAATCGTATGGACGAAATAATAATTTTTACGCAACTTTGTGTATTTAATCGCGGCTCATAAAACGAAATGGTCCATAAGATGAAATAGATCGTCGTTTTCTTGATAAGATTATTTTCTTTGAGATGTATTTTTATGTAAATAATTAATTGGAAGATGCTTAAGAGTTGTTTATACCACTTCTTAAAAAATTGCAGTTCCGCCTCCGTGAAAACCAATATGTGTATTTATAGATTTTTTATTAAATATTTATACCTGCTGATCATTGGTCTTTTTTTACACTTTATACAGTTGTAAAGTAAACCAAATGAATATTAATTTGTGAGTCACATAATTAGAGAGTAGACTCACCTATACATTCGATCGACGAATATACCGGCTCGTATTGCATGTGCGACGGAACGAAACTTTGGTTTCTCATCCGATTTACGTCGCGTCGTTGCTAGTTGTCGCGTAAACGTCGACGCCAACCATTCCCGTACTTCTGGCGGTACTGCGTCCGGTTGCACTTCAGACAACTCATCATCTTCATCTGCCAAACGCCTGTTGGACACACGAATCAATATTACTGATTTTGAAACACTCAAATCCACCACAACTGTTAAACCCTGCGATCTAAGACATTTTCAGACAATACCTGATTATGAACCGTACTAATTCTGCTGCAATATCCGTGTACATTGCATACATGATTAATTTCGTGTGCAATTGTCTCAGAGGGTAGATACTTACTGATTACTAACCCTCTCGTTTACGCAGAAATAAGTCATCGCGTGATATTTGTTAATTAACTATATTGTCTTGATATCCCATGTTGGCTATTAGTGGTCAATTGATTCTATATTGATAATTACTAAGATGTATACAGTAGAACATGCACCAGTTAACGAACGAAATTAAATTACGTTTCTAATCGTAAAATTCAAATATTATTAACAACAGCGACGTAACACATATATATTGATGTTTCGTGAACGAACGTCGCTTGGTATTAGTACGAAAGAAGTTAGATATACTTGGGTCGACCATTAATCAGTTTAAATGTATTCAATAACAACAAAAAAAAACCTCCAGTTTCTTGACAATAGCCAAGCATGTCCTTAAATGTGGAAGCTGCATGATTGGATCAGATAATCACGTTACAAACCAGAACAAATTTAAGTTTTATTATTTGTTTATATTTAATGGATTCACATATAAACATTCTATTCGCTTAAGCGAAAAGTCTTAGATGGCATGTTTAAAAGTTGATCGCGTGGTTCATGTTCATCCGAAATGAGAAACCGCATAGAATTGTACAAATGGTCAGTTTTACCACTAAATATAATATCAGATTGCAAAATTACTCAACAATGTTTATTCAGGCGTAATGCACGAATATACCCCAAGTAAATTATTATTATTTAGGGTTGAGTTGCAATACGAAATATCCCAAATGTTTTTTAAAATATTTTTTACCTCAAACCAGAAGCCGATATGTCATCGCACATTTACTTCTTCGTAAGATTACAAACGAAAATCGCCATAAAGCTTAAATTAATTATTTTTATGAAATTGATAACCAGCTATAGATAGAGGAGGATTCATGTTTCAATCATTTCAATTGCATTATTAATTAGTTTGAAATTCGAAAATTTGATTGATCATCTCTATCAATCGTATTTTCGAATCATCAGTGAACTAATACTGCAATTGAAAGGCCCCAAACAACGAAATCATCTTCACTGGTCGGGTTTTCAATATTGGTTATCAACATCCCAAAAATTAAATATATACATATGTAAAATAGCTATTAATTTAGTTTAAGTTCTAAACATATTTCGTATTAAAACAGATTTGAAGTAGTTTTGCAACATGGTAAAATCATGCATTAATACAACGTATTATATACACAAATTCTATTCAGTTCCTCTTTGAGTATATCGTCCTAAAATACACTAAAACTAAATGGCTCTAGTGCACATCTACATATTGCAAACTAAGTTCCTAATAAGGGTTATTCGTGCACTATTTATACAATCAATCCGGCCATTTCGTATTCGCCGAGATGAGAGGCCCGTTTTGCCAGACCCCGTATCCGGTGAATAGGAAATAGTTCACAAAAGCGTGTTTGATTCGCCGTGTTTTTGATGCTGTATTTCGATACACAAACCTATTTACACTGGAACGGATGCTCAGGTCTTTGCCAAGGGTTACTCTACAACAAACACACAAAAAAGTACAGAAAAAAGGTCATTGCATCCAAGAGATTGCTGATAGATTGTGATAGAACACTCAAAACATTTAGTGTTTGACGCGGAATTAGAAGCTTCCATAGGGCGAGTCATGCACGTTTTTAAACATCAACAGCTGCGCAGTCTTTCGCATTAGTTAAATCACCAAAAGTCACTAGTTAAGTATTAGGCAACGGATTTGAATTGCTTCTAGTTCCACATGTCCATAAACATACCATACATAACAAGACCTAATATACATACGTGGTAGAGTGAAAAAGAAATTGAGATCAAGAAAAGAAGAGGCATACAAACAGAATTACTAATGTAGCATTCAAAAGGGAATATAATTTGAAATAGAGAAGACACTTTGGAGTTGTTTAAACATTTTTATTATTCAATTCACTCTGGAGCGTTTGTTTTCAACTGTTACCTTTCCGAATATATATATGTTATATATTTTATGCAGATCCTTATTTATTATTGCTAAACATACACAAAGAGCAAGCACAGTGACGTACGACTGGGGGGGGGGCACACTGGAATTTACGCCTATTGCGAAATAAGTCACACATTTCAATATTTTTAATTCTGACTTATTAAGCAGATATGGCCCATGCCACCCCACATTTGGAGCTCATCTACAGGTAGCTTTGTGTTTTTGGAGTACTCTAATCAAGTCTAAATGTGTCAAAAAATTAAACAATTTTCCATGTGTGGTTTGTGTTTGTTGGTATAAAGTGAATTGGTTAGCTTGACCTGGCCCATACGGGCGTCCTGAGGCGTCGACGTTGACCCGACGCTGACCCGGCGCTAGCAACCGTCTGTTGCTGCTGTTGTTGTTGCTGTTGAGTACTATGTTGAGTTTGTTGCGTTTCGGGTGATTGGTTCGGCTCAGATTCATTATTATCTTCTTGTTGTGGTCTTCTTCTTGTCCTAAGCCCAACATCTCTTTCATTCACACTAAGAACCACTCAGAACTGTCTTAAGGACAAAAAGAACTCTTCCGTAAAGGAAACAATCTCAATTTACAGATGTTATCTTACCGGTAAGTTATCAATGTTTGATAACTTACCACCGGTACCCGTTACCATAAAAAAAACATCTCTCAAAAGCTTTTTGAGGTTCTTAAGACTGTTTTGAATCGATAATTTAAAAATAATCAATCATTCAACTATATACACTGTTATTATTTATTTATTATATATATGTACAGCACCAGCCATTCTATTACACTGTAAAAAAAAACCCCTTTGATGTTGTGTGCATATTTAAAATCCGCAGTGATGTATTATAACAAATTCTGAAACCTAGATGTTTGGCAATTAAATAAGATTCACTCCTTACAGTATTAATAAGTTATATACAAGAAATGATGATTGTACACTCAGGCAATCTAAACAGAACACTCATTCTGTGCGGTATATACAAAATAGATTTGAACGCGATTTCCCTGAAACGTAAAACATCTCGATTACCGCGCTTGGGAACCATGCCTACCTAGTCTCATCGATGAACACGGCCTCCAAGACCCGGGCCGCATATTGGAGATTCCTTTGTAGCACTTCAGCGCTCACTTCACCGCTTTGTAACTGGCGAAGTAAGCCTCGCAATCTAAAAACGATTTATTTTTAATAAATTCCTTAGGATCTTGTTTTATATAATTATTGCATAGGTTAAATGTTTTTTTCTTCAGTATGGCTGTTTTACCTGAAAGCTGCTTTGTCGCAGGCATCCGGGGTGTCTACAGCTGGTAAGTTGTCAGCGGCTAGGTCCACCACCTCTACAGGAACCTCAATGTCCTCCTCTTCGGTGGCGGCTTCCGCCGGGGGTGACTGTCGTGTTCCAGGCCGACTGCCACCCCCTGGCGAACGCCGCCCACTACTGCTACTACGTCTCACGATTGTCAACGAACCTTGTTCTAGAAAGAACAGAAAGAATTTATTTTAAACATATATATATATTAATAACTCTCAGAATGTGTCAGGTTCATGTGATTTCCAAAACAGCGAAATGGTATTGGTTGATATTGATTTCAGATCACTTAAATTTGTTGCAAAGAAATATTCTATAATTATGTTTTATCCTGTCTATCCACTTGCTTCAGGTCTCTGTCCGGGATCCATTACGAGTTTGATGATTTTATTAGTGTGCAATTTAACTTTAGGGTTGTTAAATGTTGTTTAACTTAGCAACAAAGTTGCAGGAATACTCTATTGTCTATAAATACCAGTAATCTAATTCTATATAACTTTTATGTGCGTCTAGAAATCTATAACTAAATAGTGCGTCTAGAAACAAAACGGAAATAGTGCTTAGAACAACATCGAAACCACAACATAAAACACAAACTTACTGGCTAGCTGTACTCTAGTACGAGCTACTGGCGTTTGCGAACTGCTATCGTCTTTATTGACGGTTATACGGCGATCGCCGGTAACGGCTCCGACGCCGGCACCACCAGCACTTGGTGGACTTGCCACTGAAATCGGAACAGCCTATCATACCAGTAAATCCAATCATTTCCTCAATTTTCTTTAATTAACATTTTTAAGGTTGCGTGATTACTCAATATATGATTCAATCATGCGATGCATCCCTTAAGGGAATATTTCACGCTTGCTCTTAAGGTTTAGTTTAAAATATATGCGCTATAATCGGTTGTCTCTCTCTCATTCTTATTACTAAACTGTTTCAAGGTAAACATAGTTGACCAACGCTGCATTCAACATAACGCGGAGTTAAGAGTGCAATGGCGTATATGACGACTATTTTACTCGATTAGTTTTATTATTTAAATCAAAAACCAAAGAATAAATGAGTTTATTCGCTATTGATTATAAAACGTGTATTACAATAAGTTTCTTTGGCCAATAACAATTTTTGTATTTGATTTTACGTAATCTGTCAACACAAAAAGTGTATCGGTTGATCTGAGGCTGTTCGAAGAAGACACTCTATAAATCGTAAATGTTATTTTATTTTTGTGCTGTGTTTCGTTACCTATTTGGCGCACAATCAACTGCAGGTGTGTATTCAGGTTATTTCCTAACATAAATGGAAAGGCGCATATAGAAATGTGTAAGTGGGGTGGCTAAAACCGCGCAGCAGTAAATATTAATTTGCAAACGGGATTTAAGTAATTATTAATTACCATTTTTATGAAGCGGTTTACCGCTTACTAAAATTCAATTTCATCCATCTATATAATTAAATATTCTTCGAACTAAAAAAATAAAATGAAGTTTATTATTTATATAAAGCGGCTTCGCCGTTGACCGCTACTTTGAAATTATAACATAACAGGATGCATATAAACAGTATAACGAATATAATAAATTCATAATTTATATGTCTGCATACAAATTGATTTCTGCACCGATTAAGAACTGTATACACTACAATTTACTGGAGATTATTTTTTATATGTTATCAGAATTGTTAACGGTCGTTTTTCAATCGACATTTTTTTCGACTACCAATTTAAAGCATTTGTTGTCAAATGTCTGAGTTTGTCCTTGAAGGTATTAGGTACCGTTATGTTATGTATATTTGCAACGTTGCATATGTTGCAAGCATTAGAGCTTAAATGAAACCTAATTGACTGAAAAGTTGACACTAAGCTTGTAGGATTATCTACTAATCCGAGTCTGACGTAACTATAGATATACCTCGTTACCTATCCGCTAATTGTCTGTTGAAAACCAAACAATTTGTCAAAACGTAAATTGATAGATTATTTCCGGATAAATTAATGCATTCTACGATGTTATCATACGCTAACAAGTGCTCCAATAAAAGGATACACTATATAATATATATATTTATGGGTCGTGTGTGTGTGTTCGTGTATGTATGTATGTGTAACTTGTTTCTTCGGTGATCAGAAATAAATAAACTGTGCCACAGTATGTGTTCAACACAGCGTGATGTGTAACTATTTCTATTATTAGGTTCAGGAAATATATATAGTTTACAAGCCCTGTAGGGCGTCATTTCTTACTTGAGTTATTGGGACTGGTATTGCAACATAAATTATTTGAGATAATACTTTTAATATATCATTATTACGAATAAATAATCAAGATCCGAAGTTGTGTTTAACTACGTAGTTGGAGAATTCTATAAAGTTATCCTGGTGTTCCTTCCTTGGGAATAAGTGACGAAATGTAAATATTTGTTTAGATAATACGGGTCGTCTTCGTCAGGCTAACAATGAACGTGTTTACAGTGCTTAAATGTTCTGTACACACAGCCACTCGGTGATATATTTAGTTTTTAGACCCCCTTGCAACGGCCCTGCGACTCTCTCAGGAGTCGTCTTGTGTAAATAGTCAATCCGCCGTGAATTGTTGTTTGCTCGTACATACATACATACATACAAGTCTTATTTCTCGCGAATCCTGACGTTTTCTTTCCTAACTTTGACTACGTCTCTCTAGTTGCACTTGTAACAATACTCATACATTTTATAACGATTTACTGTGGACGTTATTACAGTTTTACTAGTAAGCCAACCACAATTCGGTGATGAAATATAAAAATGTACGTTTCATAAATGGAAAGCGATAAAAACGCAACGTAAACCTGATTGAATGTTGTATTGGTTATGCGGTTTTATAGTTTGCGAAACTAATAAAATATTAATGAATTTATTTGATGGGCAATAACTAAATTTAGTTTACTGTCATCTCCACGAAGTTGTAGATGCTGGAAGCTCTTAGGCGTCTTCAAAAGGAGTTTATATATTGAAAGCAATCGCTTTACTGTTCATTAATTTCAGTTATATAAAGCATAACAGCCTCTTTCCACCATCTAGTCATTTGTTTTCTGTTGCTGAAGCGACCGGTATATCTTTCGAGTATTTAACAATGCCAAAACATCTTGTGCATGCTCCAGCGTTTGTCTATAGGTATACTGAATACAATGGATGCTATAAAGGCTCTTGTTAATCAAAGCTGTTGTAAATTTAATAATTTACCATTAATAACATTATCGCGTTTTCAAACTGTCTCTACAGTATACAAAGAAAAGGGCATTTATATAGATATTCGTTATCACAAATCTAAGCATTGGCAAAGCCAATGCTTGTTCTAACATAATACCAATCGAATATAAACTTAATATTTATACTTAGATTGTAATTTAATTCGTATATTTATCGCAATTATTCATTTTTAAATCGTTAAGTTTGGAATTTGATAATTGTTGCGTACCTAGTGACGTCACAAGTAATATATCCTCACTAAACAAATTACTATACGTTGTATAGTTTCCGTAAAATTCTTTTACTATATTTGTATTTCGTATAAGAAATGGCTTTCGTTAAATATATGTCTGTTATTGGAAGTGTATTGAGATGTAGTGGATTGATCACCTATGTGCCCCTAAGAGACTGCGAAGTAGGTGTTTGGTGTATTTTTACTTTCTTTTACGAAGTAATAAGTAAGTATTGTAATCACGAAAAAAAAAATTCTCGAAATTTTAACGGAAATACACCTTTTGACCTTCCCTGAATCGAGTCTGACTATTTTTGGAATGATGTCTGTGTGTGTGTGTGTGTCTGTGAGTCTGTATGCGCTCTACAGCCTATACCGTTGAAGACTAAATTATGAAACTTTAAATTTAAGATTTGTATATGCCTGAGAGAAAACCTCCTATTTTTGAAAAGCATATTCAAACCGGAAGTGCATGTTTACTTGAGTCACTTTTTGCATATCTTCGAAACGGCTGCACTTACAGTAAAATAGTTATAATTAAAGTTAAAGATATTAGTGATTTGAACAACTTTTGTTTGAAACATTTCTTCAAAAAGTGTACCAGTTATGAGAAAATTGCTATTATTCTATTTATATTGCCATAGTTACATAGGTGTGGAAAATTATACATAATAAATCATATCTACTATGCATGTCAACTGTTTTAAATATTCAAATATTTTGACATTTAACATTTATTGTCAGTGTCACAAATAAGTTTAGTGAAAAAGCGTTACAAAGGTTAGTAAATAATTAAAAATATTATATATAAATATTTTCTCTGGTTTAAAGTTAATTTGAAAACTAAAAAATGCCCGGCCATAATAATTTTTAATAATATGTAATGAATAATTATATTTTCTTAATACTACTATAAAATCCAACATTTAAAATCTAAAATACATATGTTTTCTTTGGAAATCTGACAATAAACTAACTTTACACTTTTATTGGACAATGAATGAAAATATTTTCTTGAAATTTAAACATTTTATATTTTTATTTATATACTATCAAATCTAAATATACTGAGTACGTAAATGAAAGTTTAGGGCCAACACATGGCCGATGTTTTTGTTTGTAGTAAAGCAAAATAAAGTTTAGCTGCGATGTAAAATGTTGATTCGTTTTGTGTCATTTAATTTGGAGGATGTTTGAGATAATTGGACAACTGGTCTAAATATTTAATAATTCTGGTGTCATTTCGGTTATCCATGTGTATAATATCATAAAAAATGTATTAATTCGTTTGGTACAATGGTGTAGCGTGTTTGGCACATAACTGTAATTTGATGAAGCTTGACCTTTAATAAATGATTGTTGATTTGTTGAGCGATAATTCCACTGTATTTACTATTCAGCATGTTCACTAATTATCTTCTCGATTAATAGATAACTAAACTAAATAACAACTAGGTACACGAAATTAGACTATTTACAAATGTAATAGCAACATAACATTAATTATTATTCATTTACTTTAAAACGGTAACAATCACTAATAACGCCCTTATAATGACATCACTTGCTTAAAACTTCAAGCACATTTATCAAAACACTGTTTTTGTGAACGACTGACAATCAACTAAATTTTACCTTAAGTTGTTGTTAACCAGTGTTATTTTAAGAACGCTTTAGTACGGTCATGTTTTACGACCTAAAAAAAAAACCGTAAATAGGCTCGTAAAACGAATCGATTTTTAAATTTTTTAGACCACGCTTAGAGATTAGGAATCGTAAATATAGCTTATTATATTTGAATTTTATTGAAAAATAAATGGATGAATTTCTATTCGTCGAACGAGTGATTCGTTGTAAAATGAAGCGTCGTAAAGTGCAACCCTACTGTATATGCGTTTTACAATTATGTAAATTTTCATTTAAATAATTTATGGAGAAGCTGCTTCTCATGCTTGAAGCCATATTATTTGTTGGTGTATGCGTTTTAAAATTGTTCAGACTATAAAGTACGAATATGACGTCATTGGTCACTTTTATGTTATTCCACAGATGTCACCATTTTTAAATTTGTTTATGGCTAAAACAGATAAAAAAATTGTTATTGTGGTCCAAATATTTATATATTTTTTATTATTTTTGCATTGTTATACGAAGTAGTAAAAAAACGTTTGTAAATCGGAAATACTCGTTTTAAGCTTCCTTGAATTCATATTGCCTATTTTCTCAATAACGTCTGTATGTATGTATGCATGTATGTATGTGTATATGAACGCTCTAGCTTCAAAGGCGTTGAGTATTCACATATGAAAATTTAAATTTAAGATTTATATACTCCTCCGAAAGAAACTCATCTGTTTTTGAAAAGAATATTTAAAGAGGAACCAGAAGTGTATGTTAACACTTCTCGTTTTCTTTCAGTTTTTCGTAACTCGTAAATTGCTGCACTCGTAGATGACTTTTGTTTGAAAAGTTTCTTTAAAAAGTACCATCGCACTTGAAATTCACTCATTTACATATTCACTGTCACAGTTACAATTGAATGAATTATTTATGATGATTGACAGCTTGAATATTCAGCGAGCATTTGATTTATAACGCGATTTAAATGATTTAAAATCGTTAAATTTATTATTATATTTCCTCAAATTATCTCATAAACATTTTATTATCCTTCCCTATCTGAACATGCATACATATTGCGTCTTCTACAAATAACGTCTATGTGTGTCTAATTTCAGTTAGTTTTGAGAGAGAAAAATAATTTAATAACGAAAAAACACATATTGTTTGATAAATGTTAACAACTTGTAGTCAGTGGTTGTCACCAGCATCCTAAAAACACTGGGAACCAAGCCAACTAGGTTGCTGTTAGCCACTGACGTTATCTTATTCAGCCATTAATAGTTTAGGTTTTAAAAAACAACAAAACGTTTTAAGAACAAATTTATGAGGCAATAGTTTTAGATTTATGTAAATTTGAGTGTCCTGTACAGGATTTTCTTGTACGAAAACGTACATTTGTTTTTAAATTGAAACAATACTAAAATACAAATATAATAATTTCACTTCATCAACAAATAGAAACAATAACAATGTTTCGAAACGTATTTAAATAGATTAAAAACCACGAAATTGCAACACGTAAACCGGAAGCTATTTCAAAAACTTTTCAAATAAATAGCGTAGGAAATTACTTCTCGTTTACTAAATAATTACATTTACAAAATAATAGGTACTACATGGTTTTTCTTAAAATAGACAAAAACTACCAGTTCAGGTTGGTAAATAATTGTAGGTTTCGAGTTAAAGGTATTTTACAACGTATAAGAAAGTAAACATAAATCAGAAGACGCGCCCAATTTCCATATATATAAGTTATTGAGTACCCAAATATTTATATTTCATATACGATTTGATATGAAAATGAAAAGCTTATACGCGTTTGATATCATGCTCAGCCACATACACCTGCGTCGAGCCATCGATATAATATGCAAATTGGCAGCTAGTGCTCTTTGTGTACTTATAAATACATTATAAGGCCTGACGCGAACTCTACACACTCAGTGACTGAACAGTGAACACGAATCCCAAACCAGCTGTGGCCGCTGTATGTACAATTATTTTTTAAACTTGTGTGTACTCTACACCGAGTGCATTTGACGGCAATTACAAACAAAACAAGTCGATATAGAATCTTACAAAGAAGCTCTTAACTAAACCTTATTGTGCACACAAACTAATTTGTTTTGATGGATTAATTCGTAGAATAAATTTTATTTTGTTGTTTCACCTGCCCACAGTATATTTATATGTTTCATTGTTTTCGACACGGTAATCCGACGCTTCTTTCAACCGCCACCAGAGCTTTTCGCATTAAAGCTCCAGGTTTACCGAATAAACCCAGACACGTCTGAAACGGCTTTGCGCTTTTTCATATTTCATCCTCATTCTATATGGACATACATGAACTTTACATCACATACAAAAGCAATCATTCTTAAACTCAAAACTAACGATTTCGGTAACAACCAGTATAAAATTACTTCGTTATTCCACCATACAATACACTTATAAACTAAAATTATTACAATTTTCCGGATATTACGACTAAAATCGTCATTTTTAAAGCAATTGCTATAATACTCGTACTTGTTAAACAGTTATTCTAATCTTTTTTTTTTAAATATTAAAAAATAGCAACGTTAAGGAAAAATACCAAAAGATTATTAAATTAAGAAATCAATATTTACTAAATACAATTTCGATTAGATTACAATTTTTTTAAAAATGTTAATCAACACATTATATATTATTACATAGATAGATAGATTCATACATACATACATACATACGTACATACATACATACATACATACATACATACATACATACATACATACATACATACATACATACATACATACATACATACACACACATACATACATACATACATACATACATACGTACATACATACATATCGTACATACATACATACATACATACATACATATCGTACATACATACATACATACATACATACATATATACATACATACATACACACACACACACACACACACATACATATCGTACATACATACATACATATCGTACATACATACATGCATACATACATACATACATACATACATACATACATACATACATACATACATACATACATACATAACTTAATGCCTATTCCCAACATGTGGGGTGGCAGAAAACCCTTTACATTCACATCTTCACAATCTTTCGCCATTCAATTCTATCCTAACACACTTCTTTCGCTTCATTCGGATTCAACAGAAAAATCCATGTAAAATATTAAACACAGTAAATTATCCATTAGAGATATTCATTTGAAAAATCATTAATTAATTAGTCCACGCCTAAATCACGAATAAACTAATCAGGCAATGTATAATATCACGGAATCCTATAATGCATCTTCAATTAGGCTCACCTCATACGGAAAGATAAGATTATGTACCTATATAGAGGTGCAAGCAGCGTAAATAGATTATGTCAGTGACACTATGACAGTGATACGAGTGATAACGCTGCTTTGCCTAGTTAGTGGCCTAAGCCATTCCGTACCGGTTCAAAAGCTTGTTAGTGACGACGTAGATTGGTGGAAAACAGCTGTGTTCTATCAGATTTATCCTAGGTCCTTTAAGGACAGTAATAATGATGGTATCGGTGATTTGAATGGAATTATCAGTAAACTGGGACATCTAAAGGTTGGTTGCTTCTATATAATAAACATATTTGGAGTATACGAGTACGTTTAGATACTAAAATGTTACTTCATATAAGAAAAGGAACAGTATATATTATTAAAAACTAATTAATAGGAGACAGGCATAACAGCAGCATGGTTATCCCCAATTTACAAATCCCCTCAAGTAGACGCCGGATATGACATTTCCGATTTTCGGGACATACAAGAAGAATATGGTTCCATGGCAGATTTTGAAGAACTAATTCGAAAAGCGGCCTCATTAGGCATCAAAATCGTTATGGACTTTGTCCCAAATCACTCCTCCGACGAACATGTTTGGTTTACAAAATCAGCGAATCGTGAACTAGGTTATGAGGATTACTACGTTTGGTTAGACGGTCGCGAAAACAACACCAAACCTCCGAATAATTGGGTCAGTTACTTTACTGGGCCAGCTTGGACTTACAACGAAATCAGAAACCAGTGGTACTTGCACCAGTTTGCGCCTCAGCAACCAGATTTAAATTTCCGAGATCCTAAGTTGATTCAAGAAATGAAAGATGTGCTTACGTTTTGGTTAGATAAGGGGGTGGCTGGGTTTAGGGTTGATACAATTCCTAGTTTAGTTGAAGTTGGAGATTTTCCTGATGAACCGTTGTCGAATGATCCAAACTCAGGTCCTAATGATTATGGGTACTTAAAACACCCGTACACTAATGATCAACCTGAGACTTATGATATGGTGTATCAGTGGCGTGCGTTATTGGATGCATACCCCGGTGAAGGAACTAGGTATGTGACTGTGGCTGTTAAATGTGAAGAATCTTCAATATCTGGTTTTGTAGAGTGATGATGACGGAATCGTACTCAGAGATTCATAAAGCTATGGCGTATTATGGCAATGACACCACAGAAGGAGCTCATTTTAATTTTAATTTCTTGTTTATTACTGAATTAAATAATCTATCTAGTGCTCAAGATATGGCGATGACTATTAAAAAATGGATGACCTATATGCCTGTTCATCATACTCCTAATTGGGTTTTAGGAAACCATGACCAACACAGGGTTGCTACAAGGTTTGAGTACACCAATTTAAAATAACTAAAACATAATCACTTTCGTTTTAACACTTTTCTAAATTATCTTGCCACAATCTATAGAGGTATAAATCGCGATCTATTTTAAGTAATTTAATTGAACTAAGCTCTATTTTCTAATTTTCATTAGTGTGTAATTTCACAAAATCATCTATTTCTAATAGATATGGTATTGAAAGAGCGGATGGTTTGACCATGCTGCATATGCTTCTACCAGGTGTTAAAATAGTGTACAATGGTGAAGAAATAGCCCAAGAAGATGGTCAAGTTACATATGCGCAAGGAAAAGATCCTCAAGGTTGTAACGCAGGTCCGGACCGTTACCAAATGTTCACGCGCGACCCGGAACGGACTCCAATCCAGTGGGATGATAGTATAAACGCAGGATTTAACACCGGAGCTGAGACATGGTTACCAGTTTCGAATAAATACAAAGACATCAATTTAGCTAAACAAAACCAACCAGAGATTGATAGTCATTATAATGTTTTTAAAAAAGTGTTAGCTTTAAGAGCACATAAAACCCTTCAAAAGGGTGATTGGAGGGTTGAAGCAGCTAGCAAAACAGTTATTTTACTTAAACGGTACGTGTTGTGATAACTGCCCCAATTTAAAAAATCCACGTAAAATATCAAACCTACTTTCACAGACACAATAGAACAATTTATTGATCAACCACATATGCATATATCACAATTTGCTATCCTTATCCTATTCAAGCTTTCTTTAGTTTATCCCACACTTGAACAGAGCTGTACTTAGACCTAAACACAACTTATCATTTATTCGATTTTGACGTAACCACTATTATTCTTTGGGCGTTCTAATCTATCCTGAAGACGGCTCTGGTGTTTATATATGTGCTATCTTTGTGCAGAGAACTAGAAGGCAGTGAAACGTATGTCTTTGCTTTCAATCTAGGCAGTCAAACGGAAACTGTTGATCTGAGTCTTCTTCATCGACTTCCGCCTCAACTGCGGATCGAAGTCGCTAGCGTTGGTTCTGCAGGACGCGTCGGGTAAAATGGCGCATCGCCCATCGTGACATGGGGTAAATTTATTTTATTATTACAGGAAATTGGTACTAAGGGATAGTTTGAACTTAGGGCCGTTTGAAGCTTTAGTTATGGTAACTCTAACACCCCAAGAGTAAGTACTTTATTCCGTAAACGAAAGTAGATGTTTAAGAGTATGAAATAAAATTGTTAATTATTAAACATATTGTTTTTATACTCCTTCCCTATTTTCTAACTAAATGCAATACTTACTTATTAGTTTGTATAAGAAAGTAATTTCGGCTGAAAAAGCTTTCCTGAAAATCCTTTACTAACTTTTATGTAAGGGTAATTTATATTTGTAAAAAAGCCTGTATTGAAAGAATTTTAATATTTAAAAAAATATACTTTATCGACATAGCTCTTAATTACAATTTTCACAGAGCTTAAAGCGCAATGGAAATTCACGAAAACTTTTCAGTTTTCCAAGCAAAAACTTGTATTTCACTCTGAAAAGTTTGAAATACATAATATTTTCGTAACTCCATCTTGAATATTTGATGTTTTATTTTGTGTTTAAGAAAAAAAGACACAAAACTTTTATGTAGATAGGTATATCTTAAAAGCACCCAGCCATATGATGATTAAGTTCGTAGCTTTCTTTTGTTCTGTTGTGTAAGTCAATATCTTTAATTAATTTCGCAAAGGGTATATAGGTAACTATTGTGAGTACAAACTCCTCCATCTTTTTCTAGTTGAGAAGTGGAGGGTTGGGGAAGCGGGGTGAAATGAAATTTTGTATTAATTAAGCGCTATCTAATATCACAAGGCACGGTGCTTCACGTTGCTACTAATCCGGGATAAACGCTGAAAATTAATAACGAACCAAATGTCACTCTCTGAGATTTCTGAATTTTAATTTCATAACTGACCAACGTACTGTAATTTGATACTCTGCACTTAGCGGCAAGAGTCAAGTTACTGATTGTGAATTATAAAATATATATATTATGGAAGTTTTTATAAAAATAAGCGCCGTTAAACCATAATGTGGTTGCTATAATTATTTAATCATTTATCTTGAATTAAAAATTGATTTTATAATCGCTTCACATTTCCTACACATCTGTGTTGAATTTTAAACATAATGCCCCAATTAGTCGCATGTTAACAACGTTTTGCACGTTCAACACGTACTGGTTTTACTACTTTGTAAACGCGACATGGCTGAGTATATTACTCAACAAAATATATCATCTTAAAATCATAATTATACTTAAACGATCCATAAACATCGGAAGGCATTTCTGGTTCATTTACATTTAAAATGTAATCGCCACAAATGAGTGAATGCGTTATAAATGCAGTTAGAATTTGTCTATGCAATCACCAGTTTCCGGTTGTCATGTATCTGGGTTAAAGCTTGTATTGTACTGTATCCGGATTAATTTTGTGATATTGTCCAACCAATATTTGGAATTTCAATTCAAAGAGCCCCTTTCGTCTCATTTGTGGCGCATATTTTAGATACCGCGGTAAATCCTATAGTAAGGGACCATACGTCAATCAATATCCTCGCCACCAGAATACCAGCGAACCAGCTGAGGCTGGAGGTCATCTGAATCACCGGAACAACCTGAAACGGGCTTCGGGAATTTCAGAATTGGCCATCCGTAAATTTGACATATCCCAGGGTGGCTCCCCAGTAAATTGCCTTGTCACGCTACTGAACATTTGCCTACATGAAAAATTTACTAAAAGAATTTCCCAAATCCTTCACTTCACCACAACATTTTTTAAAAGAAAGAAAAAAACTACCATATATTTCTCTCGAAATGACCATTATTACCATATATATATTCATATATCTCTTTCTGTTACAACATAAACTCATCAAAAATAAAAAAACACAACTCATTTGGACCACACATATACCCATTATCTCTTCGTATACCAGATAATCTTCTTAAATGCGCGTATTCTATCGCTTTGTGTTGCAACACAAATTCCTCAAAAAACAAACAATTGGATTTTTACCACACCTATTCTGTTTTATCTTGTTACACCCCTTTCTCCTCTCTAAACGTGCGTTTATAGTGAGTAACAAAAAAACAAAGAGAGCTTACAAATTAGACTACGTTGAGAGGTTCAATAAATGAGTTCTTAGCGCGATGCAAACGCTCAGAAATTTGGATATCAAACTCGTAACTTAAAACTTCATTTCGTTAGCTGCAATAACTCTCATACCTATGTATAATAGCAAACGTTATTGCCAATAGACGTTCTTCCTTCAATCGCACAATTAACTCTGATAACGCTGACACAGACTGGGTTTTTATTTCGGAATTAAATTTGGGAAAAAGTCTAAATAACGTCTTTATGGCTAACGCAATTAGTAAGCAAAACCTCTAGTTAGCCTCGAAAAGGCATGTGTGTGTGTGGTTGAGAATACGAAATGCAATATGGATTAAGAACGTGACCCTCCTTTCATGACTTAGTCCTCATTCCTGACGCTTCCGCGTAATTACACCTCAAACTGAGTAAGCTCCATTATCTTATCTTGCATCATGATGCGAAATCAATATATTAAATTATCGTCGCTGTATTAGGAACTGTGATGGCTAGCGATAAATTGATTTTTGATATAAAATTTCAAATCAACAACGTATATAAAAATGTTTTTATGAATATTTAATTATTTATAGTGCATTATAATGTCATTAACTAAACAGGTCATTGATCATTTTTGGTTAGTTTCATTCCTAAGTATCAATAACAAATATAAATTTTACTTGTCCTATTTTTCATATCAATTATTTTGGGTAACAGAAATAACCGTTAAAACTTCCTTGAATTGTATTTTAAAATAATTTCCCGTGTACGTAAAACAGATGCTTGAAATGTATGTTTCTTGCAATATGTAATTAGTAATAAATCAATAATTAACAAATGTTTGATATTGGGAAATAAATAATTATAATATTTCAACAATATACGAAAAAACTAGAATTCTAGTACGAAAGTCAGGTGCTGACCACATCAGATATCAGAAATAAAAATTGACGAATGGTCTCAATATAAAATAATTTTCTGCATCATTAATTTAAAAATTGATCAATTTTTTATTAAACTACACAATTGACTTTCTAATTTTAATACATATTTATAAACATTCACTTTTCAATTAACATTTTTATCTATTACACAGATATAAGTTACATGCTCAGTTAACCATGGTACTAATTAGCACACTGTTTAATACTAGTCCACTACTAAAAAAAAAAAAAAAATTCGATACAATTTATTAAATAAGTTAATAAAATAAAACAGGACTCTTTCCAACAACCTTTCACTGACGCTACGTTTAATAATCATTTCAATTATTTACCATTCAAATATATAGATTTTCTATATACCCCATTACCACCATACTTTCTTATACGAAGTAATAAGTAAGTAATCACGAAATATTACCATATTTATTTAATAAACGAGAAGCAATTTAATGTTATTTTTATTCGATATAGCTTCTGGTTTACGAGCGATGTATGTTTGTAATTTCGTGTTTTTTATCTATTTCAATATGATTCAAAACAAGTGATAATTTATCTAAAAATTGTATTGTTACATATATAATATCATCTAAACACATATATTCGTATAAGAAAGTCTAGTGCAGATAGTTTTTTTGTAGAAACATTGATTAAATGTGAAGTGATTGCATTTCGAAATTAAATTTTGGTCACAACTAATATTTGTTGCCTCCTGCAAGTAAACGCCATCACTAACTCCTGTGTGAAATATTAATACGCCCATTTCGTCACCCCAGGGGCAGTTTTATATCTTGAAATCTGTTCCGAGCTCGAATTAGAAAAAAGTTTATTTTTTTTGCACAAACCCTGAAGCGCTGAAAATGTTTCCTTGATACTACTCGACTTAAATTACCTTGAGAGCTGGTTAGGGACCGATGCAGGCCCGCACCAAGGGGCTTGTAAACAAATTTCTAGAAATAAAAACAATCTCTGATTGCTTATCAGTCATTGTGTACCGCTGCGTATCGCTGTTTCTAAACATGAAACTTGTACCATAAAATCTGATATTTATTGCACAAATAACTACTAATAATTTATTATAATGAAAATAACCTTTAGGTAAGACCTTTCCATTCAAATAAACCTAATTCTTAAACCTACATTTTATTAAATACCTGTTTTAATTAGTGTCGTTACTTTATTTTAATTTCGTAAATATTATAATTATTATTTGAACATTTTTGTGCAAATTTTAATCTTATATGATTTTCTAAAATGCGTTACACTTTCTGTAAATTTCTGAAAAGCACAACTTCAGCGCTTTTATGATTGAAACAATTTTTGCATGGCCAGCTTGATTCGTTTCTACATAATTTATATCGTACAGGATTGGATTCAAATTAATTTTGAATACTTTACTCGATGAATTATATAAAGTAAACGATGCACACTGCAAGCAGGGTGTGTGGTTACCAGTGTTTCCGGTAAACCGGAAGCGGTGTCACCACAGCGTATATAGTGCATAGTGTTTAACCTTTGACCTGTGTGCAAATGTTGTGAGCTTGGTATTGGGTCATTATTTTTTCTCATCAGTAACTAAATATTTTGTAATTAACCAGGACGATTTAATTATGAGGCAAGTGGTTAGTTTATTATTATTTTTGATGATAATGATAATACGTGTCTGTTTCGGTTGCAATATTCAAATAATATTGTTAATAAATTATACAGTTTAAGAGACAAGTACGTGTAATTCAACCCACAACAAATGTGGTATGAAGCGAATTTAATTCAGGTCAGCCAACATAAAAAATAACTATATTCAACGCTTTTAATGTTTATGTTCTTTCCACTAACCAAAGCAGAATAATAATATTAAGTAATTTGGATATTTATCGCTGTATTTCCAGTTTTATGAAAATCAACGAGATGCATTTCATTTATACTATCTTATACGATGTCATAAGTATTATAACCACGAAATATTTCGACTTTGAGATATTTTAGTGTCCTAAATGTACATTAAACATATTCATCATGATGTCTGTTTATGTCGCTATTTTTCTATATCCCTTTTTGTCTACATGTATGTGTGTCTGTATGTATGTCATGTCCGTATGTTTTATGTATGTATATGTCCATATATCTTTATGTATGTAAATGTGTTTGTATGTTTCTGTATATGGTTATATATCTGTCTGTTTGCTTGTGTATCTGTATGTTTGTATGCCTGTAAGTGTTTGAATATCTGTATGTTTGTAAATCTGTATGTTTATATGTTTGTAGAATTGTAGCAAACAAAAATGTAAAAGAAAATCAAGTGATGTTCACATCAGCAATTGTAAATTTAATACAGTGACTAGCAATTTGATTCCTTCTAAAAAGTAATAAAAATAATTACTCTGTATGTACTATTGTTTTAACAGTTGCACTCAACTTTTATGTATGTGCAATGACAACACTACGTGTGTGGTCTACACATATGTTTTCAGCGTGGACATGTGAAAATTATTGCATATCTATTTCTTGCGATATTTTGTCAATTTTGGCAACGATAATCGCTTGCCAAAAGCGCAGGATTTTTTCACTATCTACGCCTTTATATAACATTTGCCGCATTGCAGCAATTCTTTGACTTAAGGGTTAAATAATTTATTGTTTCAGTGCCACCTCCCTTTTTGTTTTTGCTTACTCGAATTAGTTATTCTTTATATAAATTTGCTCCCTTACCGATAACATACGAGTACCCGTCCAACGTGAGTACGCATTTCCTAGTGGACGCAGGACCTCCCGCTGTACAACTGCTGTTTTCCCCTCCTGATGCTCGCATTGCCATGTCCTCTTCATCCTCGGCGGGGTCTTCACGGCCCGGGTCCGAGTTACACTTGAGCACCAGGTCCTCTACCCGTCCGCCGGTATCGCTATTCATGTCCGATGGAAAACGGTTACGCGTACGGTCCACGAGACCCAAATTGTAAAGTAGGCATTTTGCCCAACAAAACTTAAAAATTGTACATTTTTTCTTACGATGAAATACAATTGTTATTCAGTTTTCACAATGATGAATATTTGAACAATGGATTAATATTTTTTAATAAATATATATTTTGACTTCGAGCCAACAGTCCATAGTTCACATAATTCGAAAATTGTCTCATATATTCAGAATTAACGACTATTAATCATATATAAAGATTTATTAGACATTTAAACACATTTGTTTTGTTCCCAAATATTCAAATAAAATTCAAAACAGTTCTCAATTCTATAAACGAGTGTTTCACATATGTAACTGATTCTAAGATTGGTTTTTCATGCAACATTTGTTTAATTCACTAAAAAAGCCCCTAATTCATTCACTTGTAAACACGAACTTTTAAGCATAATAAATCACTTTGCAGCACGGTTGTCTGAAATCTTTTTCGGGTATAATTACTTAAAAAGGTAGAGCCGTTGTTTGAGACCGTTTCCCGGTGGTCGCGATTCTTTTTCCCGCCGGTTGTTCTCCGGGTGGGTGCGTGCAGACTCCGGCGAAATGCGTAGAGATTGGTGGGTACCGCACGACTGTGTTGCTTTACACAGCGGCAAGTAAGCGGTCATACTGACGCTGGCTTGTGTGTTTGGCCGTGTCCGTGTGTATTTGTGTATATCCGTGTGCTGTGTTCGTGTGTTGATTTGGTTGTCTGGGTGCGTTCAGAGTTCTCTTTACAAGCGCTGCGCGTGTGCGCAAACACTAACACCAATACAACCCTTATAATATATTATTATTATTATTAAGTCTTTTCTATGTATTGGTCGAGTCTTTCGTACTTTTTGTGTGCTTTTTCCTATTTGCATATCCATTGCGTACGCTTCCAATCAGATATCTCAGGACCGGACTTAGGATAGCATTGAAACAGATTTTATTTTGTTTTATCTCAGAGACAATTTTTTATATTTTTAGATATAAGAACGCAAATTTTCTTAATCATTGCAGCGCTAAAGATAATAAATACACAACAATATTTTATATTAATGTCATTATATATATATATATATATATATATATATATATATATATATATATATATATATATTTATATCACTTAAAAACAGGGCCTCTCAACTTGTTTATTTGCCGATTTCTCACATAAATATTATTACCTATAATTATTATATTTTTCAACTCTATGACTTACTTTTCCACCCCTTGGTTGGTCGATTGACCTTCTGCGGGGTCAATAACATTCTAGTTTAAAACGTCAAGAATTGATAATTATTCACCTTTGAAATATAGATTATAATATCGTCATATGGTTTTAGTTTATTAATCAATGAAACAGCGTCAACAATTAACAATAAATAAAATATTTATAGGTTTTTCTCAAAATATCCGTTCTTTGTGTTTGGTTTTATTCTTCGTGAATTTTATTCATTTCAAGTTCTTCATATTTCTTTAGACTTTATCTTGAAAATAGCAGCGACTTTAATAACGAATAAACCACACCAGAAAATACTATTTCGTCTGAAAATGAACAGTCTGTGTTCTTAGTAGCAAAATAAAAGCTTTAAACATTGTAATACCATTTCGTGTTTTTGCAAATTATTAATAAGATACATACATGTCTATTTCCATGAAATAGGGTGGCAGAAAAACCTTAAATCCCTATTTACATTATGACAATCTTTATCCTCACAAACTTCTTTTTCTTCATTCAGATTTGTTTAAACAAACGCTATTATTGTTTAGCATCATTAAAAGATATAATAATAATAATAATTTACGTAGCAATCTTATTTTATTCATTAGTTTAGTGAAAATTGCAATAAAAAATAAATGGAAACAAAATGGCGAACGAATTACGAATTTTTAAAGTGTTTCTAGAAGATATATATATATATATATATATATATATATATATATATATATATATGTATATATATATATATATATATATATATATATATATATATATATATATATATGTAGGTGTACGAGTATAATGAAGTTAAATGAATGTAGGTTACAGTCTTTGTGAGTACGGCCCTGACTAGCCACCAAAAGCAGAGAGAGTGCCCCAAACTAAACTTGTATTATATGAACCAGAAGTTTTATTTTATTTTTAAATTTTGAGAAAGTTTCATTCAAGTGAAAATCAACTTGACTTACATATTTATAATAAACAAAATGTACATGTCACCGACATCCACAAGATGACTTGGACAGATCGAATTCAGAGCGCCTAGCGTCGCGACGCTGGCGCCTAGCGTACGAAACATTATCATACATTCCAACCACACATCCGAATGCATTGTGTGTGAACAAGTTCTGGTTTCCATCCAGCCATCAGAGATATATTGGTGAGTCATGTCACGTTGCCCGTTTCCACTCTTCCAGAATGGTTCAATACAGCATCTTCCATAGTCTCCAAGGATTCATTTCGAAAATTAACCGTCGAGCTCTGATTGTCTGGCACAATAGAAATTATATACAGAATAAACGTGTGCTTGATTTGTTTAAGGGAACAATACTCAAAAATATAGCTTTCTATATATTAAACACACACACACGCACAGAAATATGATTCACAAAAACGAAGGCCTGTTTTAGACAATAGCGTCGACTTTTACGCGTATTTGAACAAACCTAGAATCTCAATTAATGATTTGAATTTCTCTCATTTAAAAGAACTTGTAGTGGCATTTGAAACGATTACAGAAACTAATGATACATTGATTCAATTGGTATATTTAAAGTACTTTTTTTTAATCTGTTTTAAATAGACAGCTGTCGAATAAAAAGATGCAGAATTTCGAATGAAAAAGTTCAACTAGACGTTTGTCATAAAAGACAACCAATCACATCAATCATCCAGTAATGATCAAATGTTAAAAATACCAGCATCGTTAACTCGCTATATAAGTTATCAAACATCACATAACTGAGCACGAGATATAAAAAATTTACTGTACTTTCATGGTTTGAAAAGTGTGACGTTCCTGGCGCAGAAATGTTTTCATTAAAATAAAAATCCATCCAACTATTTCAACAACCCTTATATATGCGTCAGTTTTAATTACCCTATACGATATATAGGTGCATGTCGATTCCAAAGCGCTGCGGAGCCTTTCCAATCCTTGCACTGTGTGCCGAGGCTTTTTGTGCCTGGGGGGGGGGGGGGAATTGTAGGGTAAAAAGACGCCTATGGAACGCGTCGACGCCATGAAAGTAATTAGAATGTCCCCGCATACGATCGGAATTTCATAAACTCGTTGACTTTATTGAGCAGAAAACCACATTTGCATCTGCTGCCATCTATAATTATTCTCCCCATCTCTTTAACCGCCTTAGTCTATCGTCATCATCTTTTACAACTATCACAATCAAAAAATAAAAATACTTCATGTTCTTACTGTCGTATTCAGAGATTTCCCGTTGTTTTTCCTATAGGTAATAAATCACCTGATTGTATTTATTTATTACATATTTAAATATCTCCTTGTTTTATGAAGTCATGTTAAATAAATAATGAAAATCATATAGGTACTGCATTCTTAACTTTCCGGATTGCACACATTTACGAGCCACAGATTCTATAACTGTTATTATTATTATTACTATTGCTTTTTATTATCGAAGGTTATTGCCAGATATTCCATTTGATAATAAAAATATAATGGCAATAAATGTCCAAATATTATCCTCAGCCATCTTTATACATGTTACAAATGATCGTAATAATTACACGTAAAGTTGAAATAAAATGGATCAAATATGAAAATATATTTCAAAGCATTCTTGGACGTTTCGTCGCTCTAAAGATACATATTCTGTTATTTATACATTTTTCTATCGCGTTGTTTGATGTATGTATACAGACATCAATCGTATTGTTACGCTGACCCTGTATCGTAAATATTGATTGTATTTTATGGATAGCCGTTTACGACAACAGAATAAATGTTACGCGTGGATTCGTAAAGAGATCCACGCATGTTTCCCTGCAGAGCTGGACTTGGCCAAATTCCCAAGAGGACACTAACATTTCATTTAATACGACAAATATATACCCATATTACGTAAAAACGACATGAACATTAAGCATTTGTGTCTAAAATGATCTATAAGTCCGTAATTTTCAAATGAATATTAACTTAAAACTAAAACTCCTATAAAGTGTAATTTATTATCAATTTTACGATTTTTGAACAATAACTAATTATAGCTTGCACAACATTATTGTATTAAATGATTGTCTCATCAAAATCACCAACACTTAGCCTATTTTTTTAATAGCCTGTAATAAAAACAACAATAAATGTCCATGGGACTGACTATTAAAATATTGCGTATGCTTATATGCATATAAAAAGTATCAACTCAACTTTCGATCATATTAATTGTTATAAATATTGTTTATAGCCCCAGTAAAATGTGTAATTATTAACACAAAATAAACATCATCTTACACATAATTCTGTAAAACATAGCAAAGACCAAAATAATATTTCATTATAGTTTTACAGTTGCCCGTTTCAGGGATTGATAACTTATCTTTTGTTGATCTGGACATACATTTCCAGTGTGATTGGTTGAAAATTGTGACCGATATAATCTTCAACGTACTTGGAAGATTATCTTCAAACCGTAATTCAAAATCAAAACGTACGACTGACTGTTAAAGAGATGGATCTTTAATAGACGTCCTTTAGATGTCTGAAAGTGTATCACTCGTATGTTTCATTACCCATCCAGATGATACCCATTTGGAGTTTATGTGAATATCACCAATGTTCATTCAAGGATGTCTTTGTGTTCTTTGAGATTGAGATGAAATATGTCGATATTTAAAGGGGAAAAAAATGCTTTCATAGTATGGACATTTCAAAACTATTAATGAAAATGTTGATTAAATAATCCACACATTTCACTTTGTATTAGTGTGTTATTATTATTGTTATTTATGATTAATGATACAAGTCTGAATATGTTTGTAATTTTCTAAAATATTAAAATCCTTCTCTTGCTTTAGTGAACACAATTTCAATTACTTATAAACGATATATTTACTAAAGCCATTCAAGCTTCATTTGCAAATCAAATAAAACATTTTAAACCTTTTAAATATATTACAAAAGCTGCTTATATAGAATTACAAACATTGCTCAAAATAACAATAAATTAAGATCTAGATGGATTTGAATAATTTTTTTTATGATATTGACAAGCTTTAAAAATTCTTACCAAAAACGGAATACACGTTTCCCGTTTCAAGGATTTATAAATAATATTTCGTTGATCTGAAAATAAATATTCAACAAGATTGGTTGTAAATTGTGGCAGCTACATGTTAGTTTAGGGGAAACCTAATTATTGATTAATGGAAATCGCAAACTAGTTAATTTAGATATCCAAACTTGACGTGGTTGTGAATGATTATTATTAAGGACATTTCGCTATAATATTCCATCACATTATCATCTGCAATCCACATACGCCATCTAGCACAGAAACGGCGCACGGCGTCGGTCGAGAAAAGCGCTCGTCGCGATGGAAACACAAACTAATACTTACCACACGTATACAGAAAGCGAAAATGCTTTTAGTTAAGACTTAAGACCTTTCGGTCGCTCTTTAAGAGGTCGAAACGTACATCTTGATGCGTTAGACCGAGATGGTTACTTTGGATGCGTGATAGGAGCAAATGAGATGGAGGTTTTTAGCGGTAAAGAAGAGCGGAACTATGGCAACCGCGAACCGGTAAAGATAGAGGGCTCGCAGGCGTAAGCAGTAGCGCCAGCGCAGAGTAATATATTACAAGCTTAAAAGCGACTCTAATAATATTTTGCCGCCGCCACTGGTTCAAACCTTCTGGAATTTAATTACGTAAAGAAAAAAACGTCATTTACTGAACTAGGGTTTGAACTCTGCTGTGATGAAGTATGTGTGTATGTAGTACAAAGTAACTACGTGTGTATCATCTACCTACCTATAGTATCTTTCTTACAAACACAAACAAATTCAAGTGGAATGCTTGACACATTTTCCCACAAACAGATAATAATAATAGTTAGCTTGAGACAATGAAAACCTCAAGTGCCTCCCTCTACAGCTTCCAATTAGCAAACAGTAGGTTTTTGTGACGAAGTCACTCGCAAGATTTTTCAATACGTAATACTATATGAATTTAAATTCGCAAAAATGAAAAACCTTTGTTCATTTTCTCGCACTCGCAATAATGATGAACTCTCGCTACAATTAACAATCATTTTTTCGCTGGCGAAGTCAGCGATGCGACACTAACGCGGATACTTCACACTTTACTGATCAAAACGCAAAAGCCTAGCCTATACATACCCTCAACAGATAAGAGAAAACGCTGTCAGCTGCGGATTATGTGGGATAGTTCATCTAGCACGATCGCCCCGTTTAGATTACTCTGTGGTACTGCTGGTGGTGGAGGTGACGGTCATGATGGCACATTGTTCGCTTAACTTTATAAATCGTTTGTCAACGTAAGGAATACGAAAATATTCAAATATACCACGTAGAATCCAGGATAATTTGTCATTTTTATGATAGAACTTGTGATAAAACTATAGAATAAATTCCTCATACTTTTTTTTAGAACGAATTAAATATTTTACATATTCATATTTTAGTTTTTTATTCTTTCAAAATACACAAAAAAAAAACATTACAACATACTTAAACTCAAAAACAAATAACGTTTTCTATATTTAACGATTATATTTTCTAATTGTTATTAAGAAGTACTCAATATTTATAACTGACTGCCGCGATTTCTTTTAACATTTAAAATAAATTAACGCAATTTTCAACCGTAATGTATGTGCAATAGGATAGGTTCTAAACTATTTTTCTTTGCTCTAGGCATTGAATAAAATCAACATAAACACTACTTTAGTATATATTTTATTTTCCTAAATCCACAAAAAAAAATCGTTTCAACACATACTCTTCCAGAAATCAAAATAGAAGAAAGATACAGACTTCCACTCAACAGAATTCAATACTTCAATGCTTCTTCTTACTTACAAATATACGTTTTATATTGAACTTAATTTTCTTAATTTAAAAATAAATCACCTTAGTTTTTTAACAAATAAAATAATTATAAACTGCACGAGTTTTATATAATTTTTAAAAGTTCAACAAAATTAGATTTGACAATAACCTGATAAAAAATCTTCATCTAGAAGTTAAATTGCAGCCTTCTATTTACCATAAATTCAACATTTTTAAAATTGAATATAATTTTTTATCACTGACCCAACATTTCAATGCTGTTTGTTTATTTTTACACCAATATAGAATGGCATGAAAATAGTAGCGCATTGAAAACAAACATGACTGTTATTTGAAAAGCGAACAGACGGATAGAATCAGAAGGACAATTATATACCAATAAATCGATATGATTGGGAAATGAAGTTCAGGATTATTGAATATTGGCAAATTGCGAAGCAAAAACTAATGAGAATATCACAAGGCGTGAAACTGCCATTGAACATCTGCACAATGACGAAAGAATACGTGCTGAATGGTTCCAGTAGAGTATTTCGGTTTCACCGCACACATATATTGATTGTCGCACGACATATCCCACTAAACTGAAGTGGTAACGACATGAAAATAGCTAGAATAGTTTTTCTCAATAACTGAGCCCTTTTTTAGTATGAAATTCGGTTTAAATTTCAAAGAATATGAAAAGGATTGAATCCAACCCTGCCAATACAATTTCATTTCTATTCAACGTTTGTATCAGTTACATCTCTTGCAAAATTGAACACATTTCTCGAGAAGCTCTTTGCAAGAGTTGCATTCGCGCCCGGGCAGTATAAATATAGATTAGGTACCCAAAAAAGATTCTGCAAAAGTAAAATCTGCACAAAAGAAAAACCAGACCATTTTCAGTCTAGATTTTAGTTATGCATGCACAAGTCGCCCAAATTGTACTTCCGGCACAATTTTTCATTCGGTTTTTATCTAATTAAACTTTTAACACTCTAGGTTTATTTATACACGGCGTTTTCGAGAATCTTTTCATCTTTAAAAAAGCTTATTTAATTATTCAACATCTACTTCGTATGTAGCTTCCTAAAAGTAGGTTTATGGTCACGAAAAATAGTAGCTGTTACTACAGCTGGAAAATAGACATTCTGTCGTCATAATTTTCTCAAAAACGGCTCATTTAAATGAGGAATGATTAAACATATGTTGTAATTCATATTTTTAGATGATCATGAATATAGAATTATAAATTAAAACGCGAAATGTTTGTAGGATAAAAGTTCAATTTTAATTTCTGAATTTATAAATATGATAATGAGAACAGTTTAGGTATTTAATTGTGGTAAGAAAATGTATTTTCATTTTCGTGGAAATTATGACGAAAACACTATTATTAACTGATACAATGTAGCAACTTTATTTAATTATTCATTTGCTCTATGGTGAAAATTGCAATTAAAAATATTGAATAGCGACGTAACTTTACATATTTTTAATAATTAATTAGCATTTATAAATACGAAATATTTGCGCCTATATTTAGGCTTTAAACACAACCTCAAGACATTCTTTGAATATAGACTAAATACAGGACTGTTTTATTGAATTTTCTGGACATTCGCAATCCACATATCAATCCTTATCCATCTATCCCGTGGGATTTGGTTTGAAATAAATTCAAGTATTATTTTTCGTTTTTCCCAGCATGCCCCCGTTCTAAATGAGACGCCACTGTATACTCATCACGCTCACGTTAATCGCGTAGAGATACGAGCGTGATTAATGAGACACGCATCATGTACGTACACGCGTATTTTACACCTTATAAACGTTAGTCGCCACCCTTAAACGTAGTTTCAATCAAAAATGAATTCGTAGACCTGTCAAACATTTAATTTATTTAATTTAATATTATTAAACGATGTTTATACTTAAGCGTATCTACATCTGGTTGTCTAGTTATTAATAGAACCTATTCTAAAGTTGTATATTTTTTTATATTGCTTCCTGAATAAATGTGTTTACGCCATTCTGTGGCGGAATCAAAAATAATCATTTTTATTAAGTTATCACGACTGCAAGGGGTGGCGAGTCTATTTTTAAGATTAAAAACATAAAAAACAAATCGATTTCAACCTGAATATATATTTACATAGTATGATAAGATTTTCACGATTGCATTCTTCAAGAATATTACATTGTACGTCTTATTAAAAAAAAAAGTTTCTCAAATATGAATTTCAATTTTTCCAAACAAACTTCGCATAGATATTTGTCTGAAATATTAGTTTTTTAATTCCATTTTTTTTCTACGTAATATGACCTCAGTAATATGAAGTAATAAAAACCTCTACGCTAGTCAAAGATTTTGAAACGTATTATTTACAAAAATAGTAATTAATTAAATTTGAACTGGATGACGTCACCACCATATAACTCTGCATATAGTTGACATCAATGCCTAGTGCTTTCATGGTAACTATACTGAAAAAGCTGTGTGTCAGTTGTTATAAAACAGTATTTATGATTCAAAATATGAATTTAATTTTTTGCATATGTATTTTTTTATTATTACTCTAGTGATATAAGGTAGTAAGAACCTCTGCGCCAGTCAAAGACTTCGAAACGTGTTTGTTTTTACGAGTATAATATGGTTTTATAGTTAAATTTGATTTATTATTATTCAAAGTGAAAATATTTGCTAGTATGCCTAACAATACGAAAAACCTAAAGTTATTTTAGCTTCAACAAAGTTTTATCGCCGAATACGCCATCTGCGTTATATTATATACAAAAATAAACAAAGTCTGCAAGACGCATCGATCAAAAATGATAAATGCGGTCTATTGAGAGTTTATTCATTTTCCCGAAACTTTAAATCCATAATCATTTCTCTCGAAACTTTTTTAATACATTAATCAAATATAGAGGCGGTTAAGAGTCTATAAGGCCCGTAAAATAGCAAGGACGTGACAAAGTTACTAAGAAACATCCGGGCTAGAAATTTATGATGTAGACTTTCGTGCGTGGTGCAGAAATACATTCGAAATAGGGTTAATACTAAGGGAATAGTTTGTTAATTATTACCTACCCTTACCTTTGAATAGTGTTACTACTAATACATACATACATATATTATTATCTTCTATTTTATGTACTAAAGTCTAGTAAGTATGCAGTTTGAAATGAATATAAAAAGGAATGATTCTTACCGATTGTGTAAGTAGCACCGTCAATTTGAAAAGTGGCACTCTTGCATTTCTTGAAAACCTTACCAGGGGGTCGACCTGGTGCACTGGCTTGAGGGTTGGCCTGGGGTTGGCTCATGTCCAAGCCATCCGTCGACCCCGAAACAACCTCTTGAAGAAGAGCTCCAGGTCCCCCAAATAATCCCTTATTTAAAGCCCAATTTTTAATACACGAAACAAAGTTCATTAAAATATATTATTTCAACGGTATAATATATGCGGAAATATTTCAAAGAACAAATTGTCCAGTTAGACTTCAGGACGAAATGTTATCCTGGAAAGCGAAACCACTATGGTGCACTGGGGGATCGGGACAGTACTGACTTTGAGACACCGATTTCACAGGATGCGTCCTAGGGCAAATGCGCCGGCGTCGTTTCCTAGGGGACGGCGTCGATTCTGGGTGGATAGTAGCTACGGGCCCATTACCTGGAACACACGTGTCGAAATGCACGCGTTATTTCGCCCGGAACTGCATGAATTTTAGACACTTACCTCAGTCCGATGGCATCAAAACAAATTCATTTATTTTTACAACTTATTTTGCAAAAAAAATTTAGTTTCACAGATAAAATGTAATCAAATAGATTCATTTTGCTCTTAAATAATTATATATTTTTTAACATAACTTAAAACGCTATAAACTTAACCATCTTTCGTCATAAATTTCTCAAAAACGGCTCTACGAAATAATAAATGCCGTAACATATTCCGCGATTAGTATTTCTAAATTGTCATAAATACAAAATTATAAATCAAATTGCGATTTAAAAAAAAATACTCATAAATAAATAGCATTTATTTATGAGTACTTTTTTTTATGTTAAAATACGTATTTTAACATTTGTTTATTAACAAAATTTGTTTAGTAAGTGATGGATATCGCAGTCCTAAATGTGCATATTTAAATTAGCGGAATTATAAGTTTAATTTCACGATAAAATGATGAACACATTTTTTTAATGCGCGATTAAAGTATTTATTTGTAGGTGCAATTCGCTATTAATGTTATTTACCAACTTAAATTAGCTTACAAGTTGATTGATTTTTAAATAAAATATATTATAAAACGTTTATTAATTCAGGGATTAGAAATAAATTGAGTACAACAATATTCGAAATATATATATTTATTTAGAACAAACTTAAATATGATTAACACAGCATCTTCTAATTGGATTTCTGTAGTTTATAACAAGAAACTAACGTCTGAACCGGATGTGAGCTCTTGCGGATCTCGGTTTCTGTATATTGAGAAAAACAAATCGTTATTAGTATGAAACATATGTTGCAGTCAAGGTAATATAGCCCGGAATATTGAATGTATTACAATATAATTTAATTATAGAACAAAATTAAATTAAAATACTACGTAAGTACAACTTATATTGCTACACAGCAAACAATTGTGTATGTATGTCTATTAAAAGCCAAACAAATGATGTTTTTAATAGTAAACAAAAATTAAAATATGTTTTGTTGCACTAGGACACCTGAATTGCTAAAAATACACTTCCTGCTTTTACAATGGAATTTAATAAGGAATATTTATAAAATATTAAGATTCCTCTTTCAGATTATAATTGCTCATTGCTTACCTCATAAACAATCTAGACGAATTAATCCCTTGCAATAGTGCAATCCCATTTTCCACTAATAAATGCGCCCCTTCCCTCATCGCTAAAACAACTTGATCCTGTACTTCTAAATACTGCAAAATCCGGTCTTCCCGAGTTTCTCCTTTGTGTTTAGAAGTCTCATCCGTATCCAAATAATGCGGATTGATATTAAATGATACTAAACCTAACGCTTGAAAACTTTTTGGCAGCACTATTGGCATATCATTGGTGGTGTTGATACTCGCTGTTGCTACATTCGTTCCAGCACTTGTACCAATATATGGTACGCCACGGTTCACAACTTGAGTCTGAATTACCTCAACTAAATTGTTTTTATACAATGTATGAAGTAATAGAAAAGTGTTGCCTCCTCCTACGAAAAATGCTTCAGCGTCTTTTGCGGCTTGGATAACATTTTCAAATTTGTGTATACTATCAATTTGGAGCCCTATAAAGATAATAAACCTGAGCTAGTATATATTTAAGAGCATATAAATCTTACCCCAGTTAGAGAAAACTTCAGAGACTTTTTGGTAATATTTATCATGGTCTGGCAATGCGTACGGCACAAATAGGACTTTTGTAACGCTATTTCTAAAAGTCAAATTGTCAACGCCTCTTTTTAAGTAGATGTTTGTATTTTAAATACCTGACGAGAAAATCTTTTATATCTTTGGCTACATATTGCAAATATTCATGCCCATGCACAGTAGATGAAGAAATTAATAGTAGTTTACGTAAATCCATTTTAGACATAGGCAACAGAAGTTTGTTATCTGAGGAGTCTTACGACCTTATCTCTGCTTACAGATAACAACATTTATTGAAGCATTCCATATATATTTTTATTACTACATCAATTTATTTTGATAAGGGTAATTAATATTTCTTTTAAACTAAAGTGAATTATTATTTTGTACATAAACAAGGGTTTATTTAACCTTATAGTAATTTTAGGATATAAATGTTAGAGTACTTCAAGGTCATCTGAAGCTTCTGTAGCAGCCATTTTTAAAAAAAATATTCTTATTTATTGTGAAAACTAAGACACTTTTTAGATATTCTAAGTAATATATTCAGTATATTTCGAGGTGTGTATAGATTAAATATTATTTCATGTTGTCTGTGCGACATTTCTGAGAAATCTGTAAATATATTTTGCATAAAATAATAGAACGTGAGTCAGTTCCTCTTACTCCGCCACGCGTTATACCCCTTGTCTATACGTGGAGCTAAGGGTGTCTGTATGTTCGTTTTAGTTAAGGGTGTTCTTATTGTTCCGTTTTGTTATATGGAACACGCGGTATTTTCAAACATTATTATTTTTTAAATATATATAAGAATTTCATTTAGGGTTCTAATTGAAGTAAATTTTAATCGTTTTCGAAATGACTTTTATCATGAAAAAAAAAAAAAACTACAATAATTTACTCATTACCTTATTTATTTTTTATCAATTCTTTCGTAGTAACTAGTATTAATTTGAGCTGTGGTAACGTTTAAAGTTTAAATCATCCACTTATTTATACAATATTAAAAACAAATTCTATGTGTAAGTTTTTATTTAATATCTTACGATGTTACAATCCATATTTTATATACACTTTGATAAAGATGGTAAAAATAAAAATAATTATCTAAAATTCGCTATTTAAACAACAATAGCGGATAATTCAACCAACAACTAAAGTAGCATCGTCTAAGAAGCTATACGTGGGTACTTCTAAATTAAGCGGCGCAGGCCCCTTTCGGATACGTCCAGAAGCGTCGTAATGAGAACCATGGCAAGGGCAGTAATACCCACCAAAGTCACCGGCATTGGCAATTGGTACACACCCTAAATGAGTGCATACCCCGATTACCACCAACCATTCTGGCTTCTGGACACGTTCGTGGTCGTGTTGCGGATCCCGAAGACTAGATACTGGAACAGCTTGTTCACTAGATATTTCGTCTGAGGATCTGTGTCGGATGAATAGAGGTTTGCCTCTCCACTTGAAGGTAACGCATTTGCCTTCAGGGATGTCGCCCAATTTCACTTCAATTTTCGCTAAAGCCAACACGTCTGCGGAGGCGCTCATCGAGCTAATGAATTGTGTCACCACGGATTTGGCGCCATAAGCAGCCGCGATGGAGCCACCTAGTTATAACAGTAGTTAATTCTTTACCAACGAAATAAAATAAGAAGTTTTACCTCCAACAATGAGGTAACTGAAGGATTTTCGACTGACATCATCCGCCTTAGTTGTGGGTGATTTAGTGCTCTCCCGCCTGTAGTCGGAAAAATCCGGAACGGCTAAATCCGTATGCGCATACCTAACTTGTGTTGTAACTGCAACAATGAAAATTATATATATATATATATATATATATATATATATATATATATATATATATATATATATATATATATACATATTTTTCATGTGTTTTAATTTTGAGTAGAAATTAATAACAATTAAAGGGCAGTTGCAAAAAATTGTTCTAAACAAGCTAATCCGGTCCTGTTTTTAAATATAGCAAATGCATTTTAAAGTTACATAACACAACAACTAAAGATTTTCTTGTGTTATGAAATATTTACCTGTCGGCCCTGATACTACCCTCAAGTTACCAATAGGTAAACTTTTACTCAACGTATAGCTGGATAACTTATCGGGCTCAGGGGCTACGATGATTTTCTCCTTACCAGGTACAGCTGCTGCGATTGGTTTTAAACCTGATGCAACTACTTGGGTGCTCGCTTTTAAATACGAGACACACGAGCCTGCTTTCGTGGCAACGTTAAACATTTTTTATATATATTTGTAAAGTTGTTAAATAACGTAAAACTAATTGAGAATGAAATCTGGCCAGCCAGAAATCCACTCCACTGCTATTAAACTAGCAGAACCGACACTACCGCACGACGAACTGTAGCTCGATACCACACTCCGAGTCACTAATAACCTTCACCATATTGCGACGTAAAATAAGCGCGCGTCGTTGGAAATTACTTTAAAAGTACTACATATTTAATTTTAAACATTGGTCTTACTTTGGACTTTCTTATATCTAGTAGGTAGAAAGGATATTAAAATCCAAATTTACGCTTTTTCACTCATTCTATTATGCGAAATATTAATAATAAATAAGTAGAGTCGTTTTGGAGACAAAAAATGACTAGAGTATACAAGCACTTCCGGTTTGAATATTCTTTTCATGATTACAATACTTATTACTTCGTATATAAAAGTGAAAAGTGGTACCCTAAATCATATGCCACCAGGCTAACACTGATGTATTTTAAGTAATAAATTATATTTATTGATATCAACATAACGTATTTACAACTTTATGGGTGATTTGATTATCCTACAACTAAAGTAGCTTCATCGGTAAAATCATGAACAGGAATCTGTAAATTAAGGGGCGCAGGACCTTTTCGTACACGGCCCGAGGCGTCAAAATGTGACCCGTGGCATGGGCAATAAAACCCGCCGAAGTCACCGGAATGAGCAATTGGGACGCAGCCCAAATGAGTGCATACCCCAATCACAACTAGCCACTCTGGTTTGGGACAGCGATCACTGTCTTTTTGTGGATCGCGAAGTGATGAAACATCAACGTTTCCTTCACGTTCAATATCAACAGGAGTTCTATAGGTAACAAGGAACAGAGCTCTTTAACATTCTAATTGAGCTTCGCATCCTGGATTCAATCTTCTTATAGCTAAATCCAGGACTTCTAAGCTTCACTTGTGGTATACCTGTGAGAAATGAAAAGAGGCTTTCCTCTCCATTTATAAGTTCGACATTTTCCTTCTGGTATCTCAGTTAAATTAACTTCAATCTTAGCTAAAGCTAACACATCTGCAGTAGCTGCCATGCTTGCAATATAGTGAATAGCAACTGATTTTGCTCCATAAAGTCCAGCCGTGAATCCAACTTTAGAAAAACAAATTCTATAGTTGGTATTCCAAAATAAATTCCAGGGTTTACCTGAAACAATCCAGTATGAAAGCAATTTACGTTCTGCATCAGTTTTTGCAGCAGTTGGCTTCTTAGAGCATTTTCTTCGGTATTCAGTAAAATCTGGATATGGCAAATCCGTATGAGACAATCTGTATTGAGTAGACACTATAACACAAATTCTTTACTTCAAGTACGTCCGCTGTTGCGGCACCTGGACAGAACTGACCAAGACTTACGAGACACTAGATAGGATTAAAATGTTAAATACCTCCTGGTCCAGAAATAGCACATGGAATCCGTGTTGGAAAATGCAATTTAGATAGAAATGAGTGACTATTTATCATATATGGCGCTAGTAATTTTCTGTTCGGAGGACTAGGGTGTATGGATTTCTTACTCGGTACAGGAGCTATCAAGGACCTCAATCCTGATGGAATAACTTGAGTTACAGCTTTGTGGATGGAATAGGTGTGGCCTACTCTGAATTTCGGATGTAACATTGTGTTGCAAGATAAACATTGATCTCATGTGTCTTAAAATATTTGTTTTGTAATTATGTCGATAGCAACTGTCATAATACAGTTTTGTTTTTGAAAACTTGTATAGTGATTTAATTTAAAAATTGCTATTGTTGAGAAAGTTGAGTTTTCTTGATAGGGTTTGAGGCATAGAATGTCGAATTTTTAACAACCAAAGTTGGTTTATTTATAATAGAGCATCAGATTAATGAGGGTATTTTAATAACGCATGCATATGACTATATTGCGCAGCGCAAAAGTTATTTCAAGTGTACTGCGCGGTTTAGTCAAGGTCTAATATGGTAACTCTACTTTCATGGTAGCCGACTCATAGTCATCGATCTGGTTGGTGGTATGCGTAGGGAAACTTGTTTTTACGATGGGGGAAATTTTGTGTATTACGAACAATGGCGTACGTCACACCGTGGTTCCGGGCATGAAATTTGACGTGACGGAGTTTGAAAATCTACCGCTAGGCGTAAAGTAGCTGTCAAGTTGTCATAGAGCTCGGAAGTATTTCTTATATTTTCTTCAAAATCATCAAAATTCCACTAAAATTAATGTTTAATTTGTTTCCTAAAGTGTTCCTCAAGTGTGTACGGTGTCAGTGGTGTGTTTTTCATTTAAAATTCCATTTGATTTTTGTAAATAATCGTTGATGGCACAAATTCGCATCCACTGGTGGTTGCAATTAAAATTCTTATTCATGTTTGGGCCAGGAAAATAAATAGGAATCCAGGTTTACTTCCGCAGCTTTGACAGGTAAAGAGTCAATTCATTTTTTGGTGTATTATATCCTGACAATCTTTGTCAATCGTTCAGAGAAAAACCCGCGCTTTGATCGACACATTGTTGACGAATACATTTAACAATACAGTTTCATAACAGTATAGGTTTATCCATTACTAATTTTTGTGTTCATTCATACATAATACAGATAAATATTAATAATAATTGTGTGAGATTTTCTTCACTTGAACCAGTTTACAACCCTTATTTATATAGGTTATTTTATTTCATACTATTTACATCTTATATACATATTTAGATATGATTAAGAAATATTAGAATTATTTGAGACTCTTAATAAATAGAAATAAAATTTTTGGTGGGATATTTCATAATTTTACGTTATTTATTCGTTATTTACAAACATTTAAGTATAGTGCGCAATAAAATTTGTCAGCATTCTAAAAAAGATATTAGATTTAAGAAGAAACAAATTGAAAGTTTAATAATTTTATCAAATTGTGTTTGTGAATTAAAATGTTTTTTACCTATAAATTTCGTTACAAGAAGGATGAATTAAAAAGGGGGTAACCGGAAATCAGTTCTGTACTTCCCTATAAGGGTGCATTACATTGTAGAGAACAAAGGGCTGCATAACTGGTTTTTCGAGGCAAAATAGTATATGTAACAGGACGTCGGAGTAGGGTTTGCGTTAGGGGTTGCGCGCGTCGTGTTTCATAGTCGACTCGTCAGGGGTGTTTGGTGGGGGGATGCATAGGGTGTTTTAATTAGGTATGATCAGGCGCTAGTGCATATATGAGTTTGTACTACACATGCGTCCCCCTCCTAGCCCACCCTCTTTAACTTTACCTGCCTCCTGTGCTTTTGTATTGATTGACTCGTCGTATATTCTGTTCTCTCTTGCATTCCCCACTCATCCTTATTCTGTCTTTGTTATGTGTGCGGTGTATATTGAGGGTAGGGAATTATTAGTGTGTTTGGACGCACGTAAAGCGTACGTGAAACACATACGTAACACAGCGCGTAACGTGGCAATTATCAATACATGTTGTCTTGCATTGTACTTTTATTTTTCGAAATTAAATCTAACCCAAATTATGCGTAATATAGTATAGCTTGATGAATGATTTAAATGATGATGATTTTTTTTTTGTTAGGTACTAGTATAAATTTTAAAAGTTGATTTAAACATCTAAAATTTGAGGTGTGTATATATTTATGTATATATATATATATATATGTTTTGGTAAGAGTGCTATTTGTATGTGTGTATTATATTGTGAAAGCAGGCTACACGTGCCGCAAAACGCAGGCGTCCGTGCAAATGACGAACAAGCCTGCGAGCGCAGCAAACGAATGGCCCAATGTGGGTCAAAAACGCGCATTGTTGACATTAGATACCGAATAGAACCCATGCTCTTTGGAGGACAGAGTCGTGCAGCTTGCGTTGCATAGCGCGCTGTTGCGTAGTCATTTTTTATTTTATGAGACGTGTATGCGTGTACGCAACTAATGAGCATTGCGTGAAACAGAACCGTATCATATTTAGACTCACTAAGGGGATAAGTCTTCGGATGTTTCAAACATTTTCTCCACTAACGCTTTATGTAACAGATCTATCTGCATTTGGTGGAATTTCCTCAAAAACTTCTTGTTACTTGTTCAACAAGTTTGGAATTCTGTTACATTTTAAATTACCTATAATTCTATAGTGTATACATTTTTAAATTTAAGAACAAATGTAATATGTATTACAATTTAAATTTTACTATTTCACCTTATAGATTTGCTCAGAATAAACTTATTAAATAATAAATCATAGATCAAATTTATTATATATATATATATATAATAAATGCAATTTTGTCCTAAAGCTCAAAGTTTTATTTTAAATCAGATATACTCAAATGTCCTCTAATATGCAATGATGAGATGGCATATAAATGTTAGAGTACGGTCCATGAAACCTGCATATTTATACGGTTGCAGGGTCGGGTTTTCATGTGTCCAATTCGTGAGAACTTTTTTTTAAATTACGCAATTTTAAATAAATTAAATATGTATATGTTCACACACACACACACTCGCATATACTTATACACACTTTTACGCACACATGTGTGAGCGAATACAGTTACACGGTTTAGAGAAAAATAAAAAGCTTCAAGACAATGCGTTTTGTAGGTGCAACGAACTGCATTTCGTTTAAACACGTGCGACACGTGTGTTTTATGCTATACGCACCACTCTAAACGCAACCCGCTCTGCAGCACACAGAGGCCACTGACTGCATACTGCATTTTATTGTGCAACAGTGCGTTACAGTGATGGTTCCTAACTTGAATTTTTAATTATATTTTCATTATCTTCCAACTATGAATTCGGCTGTTTAAGGGTGAAATACTATGAAAAATATATCTATATATATATATAATATATATATATATATATATATATATATATATATATATATATATATATATCATATATATATATATATATATATATATTTATATAATGTATAATGATTAGTTCAAACAAACTAATTTGTTAATAGAAGTAAAAGTTTCGCAACTCCGGGGGCTAAAAATTCACTTTCACTCCCGGATAAATGGCAACCGCGACATGGCCTTCAAGTGTGTTGGGCATGCGCAGTGGCGTCCGTCAGGGGTGCGTGGGGTGCGGTCCGGAAGGGCGTCTCGTCGCGATGCGTCCACGGCCGGGGATTGCACAGTGCAAGATGTCTGCGCTGTCGGCTCGCCGGTACACCCCCTGACCCCGCAGGCTGCTGATGAACCCCCTGCACTGCCACTGGTGCGCTGCTAGGCCCGGACGTCGTGGCGTTGTTAGGGAGAGAGAATACGATATATAGTGATTTCACTTTCGTTTCATGTTGCTGTCTTTGTTGCCGGAGCCCAAGGACACTGGAGCCGCTGGAGGGAAACGTGGGGGTAGTGGCGGCGGACGTCTCGCCCGGAATCGCAGCACCCGGACTTTCTCTTTCTGCCGGGTGGTTGATTGGTGTGGGTGTTTGTTTGAGAAACTGGGGATTCCGCGATTTTTGATTTCACCTTCAGGACTTTTTTAAGCTTTATTTTTTATTAAGCCTACTGATATCCAAATTTGTTTTTAATATAGATATATTCTTTAAAAAACATCTATAGGTAACTATTATAGCACTAGGTCTACTCCTTGAATTTCCATAACTTCCATAAAATTGTATTTTAAAGTCTCAGGACATAGATAAACCATCTTTATCTACGTACGTACATATATAGGTACCCCAGAAATATCTATTGTTTATTTTCAGATTTATTTGCATAGAATACTTACTTCGAAAGTGTGCTTGCCTACGGCACTGGTTGGTTCTTCAGCTTTTGGTGCACTGTCTCTAGGTCGTATATCTTCCCCGTCTCTCAACTACACAAACCCACCTCCTCCACGTACTATCTTTGTATAGCTACGTTACCCATAGCTACTGCGAATATAGGTTACCTATTATGGTATTAATTTTATTTTAAAGCAAACATTAATTATTAAATAAACAAAATTACGCATTCAGTAATGACGTGTGATCTCGAATAATTGTTTGGGCTTGAATCAAAAACATATTAACTGTAGGTATATATGCAATAATATTTTTTTAAAAATATATTCTAGTGTTCCATCTGGGAAATGAATATTTATTATTTTTAAAATATACAAAATATGTATTGATTTAGATTTTTTTTTAAATATTTAAATATTCATTTAAATACCTATCTATAGGTACAAAAAAATTAATTTGCATTGTACATATAACAATTGTGCTTAAAGTGGTTACTTTTTTGTTAAGTTATAAATAAAAATACGTCATTGTATTTTTGTAGAAAAAGTGCTGGGCCAACCCTGGAATCACCTGCGTTTGTTCATGTTATCCTTGTTCCTCGTCGGCATTTCGTCCTTTTTCATGCTACATGAAATTGTAACTTGCTTCTCCTTTTAACAACCCCTACAGTTCGGGTATGAGTCTGTCTCTGTTTGACCGGCGTCAGAACGCTGTGCATATAGACATCGGTGTTCACTTTCACTATCGCCGCGGCGCAGGGCGTCCGTGTGCGTCCCTATATTGTGCTTTAGTCCTTAAACATCTTTCAGAACGTCAAAATTTTCAAGTAAACATTTCGTGGGAATATATACTCCCTTTATAAATTAGTGGTTATTCGAGCAGTCTTCTTGGCGAAGGTAAAAATATGGATGTCGCCTTTTTGTCTGTCGTTTTGTGCGTATTTTTAGCACTTGTATTTGTTATCATGCACTTTTCATCTGTTGTCAAAAAATCATTTATCAAACTACTACCTTATATCTATTTAGTTGTCATTGTATTATTATTATTATTATTACTAGTTTCATATACATATACATGCTTTATTATTATTCAGTATATTTATTTTAAACAACTTTCTGCCACCATATTTATGTCATATATTGTTCTGTATTTGTTATATATTTGTTTATACATACATCCATTCAAACTGCTATTCAAAAATTATCTAATGTGGACATCATTTACTTATATGTTCTTGCTGGTATTCTATTCTTTCTATCTTATATATTGTTCACATACCTATTACAATTTATTATTTTATATTTCCATGACCTACACAATTATATTCTCAATAACAAAGCTATTTTGATACGCTCATTACCTATTTATATATATATATATATATATATATATATATATATATATATATATATATATATATATATATATATATATATATATATATATATATATATATATATATATATATATAATATAATATATATATATATATATATATATATATATATATATATATATATATATATATATATATATATATATATATATATATATATATATATATATATATATATATTTCGTAGCAAATAAACTGGAAGTTACTTTAAAATAGACTGAAAACGGCTTCAAATGCAACGTCCGGTTGGCTACTTGTTGCAGAAATTAATCAGGCCTATTAAATTTAATTAAAAATCTTAAATATCATGTTTCATAATGCACGACGTACCCGTTTATGAGTTATGGTGTATACAGATAAACGTCATTGCGAAAATAGTCGCTCTAAACAGATTAAATATCAATTTAAACCAAAATGTAATAAGTATCCTAATTACTTCGTGTAAGAAAGTAAAAATGCGTTATTTCTACTTTTAATTGTCTATAAACAAAATCTGTTCATTTTTAAATGACTTCCATTTGTCTAATCTAAAACCAAAAATGGTGTTGTGTTAGTTTTATTTAATTAATTATTCGATTTAGTAATCATTAAAGAATTACAAACTTGTCAGACAAGTACCATAAATGTTTATTACTTTAATACTTCTGCAGTCATATTTTTATTAGTTACCCACAATGCATATCTGTTATGTGAGTTGCCCCATTTAATTTATACGAGCTGTGTTTCATTACAAACTGATAACTAATTATTTTTAATTTTTCCGATAATAATTATATTTAGCGAATGTTTGTTGGAATTTTCAAATAAAATGGAAAACATTAGGAAAGATTGCAAATATTGAAATCCATTTTAGTAAATGTCACAAGAAAAAACAGTATTCTAGAATTGTCTTGAATTAGGTCTGTAGAACGATTCGTGGCAATTTTCGTCGTTCTGCCCTTTTTCTCCCATTTTTCGTCGGCGTCTTCTCTTTATCCTGCCGTCTCCAGCCCTCATTCCTGCGGCGGTAGCTCTTGCCGTCGCCGCCTGAACTAGAGGGGAAGCGATGCAGTTTTTATAGAGCTGATGACGAGAGGGTTGGCCAGGTCAAGGCTGACCTACTGGCATATTACTGATAACAGTTGTAGCCGGATTTTCACCAATTTTGACACTTGTTTTCAATGCTTTATAGCGCACTTTTTCTTAGACAATCTCACCATCATTTTTAAACAGAAATGAAAACATTCTAATAAATGATGAAAAATTTGAAAACGTGACCTAAATAATTTAGCAAGAAAAAAATTAAAAGAAATTTTGCAAAAGTCGAAGCCGATGTGTGTCGCTGCGAGCGTCGCGATTGCACACGAACTGCACACGAACTGCATTTGCTGAGTTGCGTTCTGCAGTCGCGGTCATCATATTTGCACATACAATCGCACTATAGCGAATTTATGCAGTCTGACTTCAGCTGCAGTCTTAAGTGCAAGTTACAGTTCTTGTGGTGCATACAGAAAATATGAAGTTCTTCATTATGTTTTGTGACCAAAGGTTCTTAATTAGAGTTCTTAATATTTGTGGATTTATGGAATATTTTCCAAGCAATATGGCGTCGATAAAGGATAATTTTATCACACAATGGATTTATGAGATAAGGTACTTATATATTTTTTGTTGTACTCCTATAGGGTTAAAATTTAGTTATATATTTTAAAATATATTTTAGAATATATTTCAATTGTTATTTTGCTTATTTAAATAATATTTTATTATAGGTACCTAGGTAATAATTTTTTTTTGTAATGATTGTTACCGTGGGTACATATGTTTAGACAAATTTATTATTTTTTTGCCACAAAAGCCTAACATACTGTGGTGTTAGCCTCAGCAGGATATAGTATACTTTTTTTTATCGCACATCGCCAGACAGTTGCGCAAGAGTGCAGGCTGGGTGTGAGCGCTTGCGATTCTCAAGGATTGCAATAACTTTCAAATGTTGTTGGAAATTTAAAATAAAATTGCAATACACACAGCGAAAGTAATAATTAATTAAATATTATATTTATAATATGACACAATTCAAAATTTATGGTCTAACGGTTTAAAAATATTTGATTAATAATAAATTAAACTTAATTTTTTTTAAGTAAAATTTCGTATAAAATCCAAATATATTTCGAGTATATTGAACTAGTTATCTTGCCACTTGGCATACAATATAAATTTTTAACTACTCGGGTCCAAAATATACATAAGACATTTTGACTATCAAATATAATAACAGAGCACCCGATTATTTTCGCATCAAATATTCATAAAATAATAACATGAAACTTTGTGAAACATCGATACTGTACGTAGTATATACACAGAGTTGGCTCAAGGAGGGCGTCGTATAAATAAACACTAAATAATTAATGAGGGCCTGTAGGAAACAACATATTTTTATTTATATATATATATATATATATATATATATATATATATATATATATATATATATATATATATGTATATATAAAATTTCCATTAATATTTAAATTAATATCAAACATATTAACCAAACCTACTTGATGCAATCACATCTATAAATATAAGCGACGCTTAAATATTAACGAAGTTTAATAATTGATAACAATAGATGCATTTCTTTGTCTGTTACAATAACCTTGTACGTTTGCCAAAAAGTGAATGCTCAAATTTTGAAGGTTAGCAGAAGGAGAAAACGATTTGGCTCAAAGGGAACAGCGGGGGTAAAGGTGGGCCTAATGTTTGTTGCGAAAAAAAAACCCCGGTAAAAATACAACTAATTCGGAATTGTAGAATTGCGAACGCAACCAACAGTAGTGCTTTGTGTTGTAGGCCGCTATAGCTTCAGGGGCCGTGTTCGAATCCTGCTGTGGACATGGTCACTCGGATTCATGTTGTTAGAGATAACGATGAGGGTTGTTGTTCTTGTGGAGTATTTTATTTAATAATAATAAAACGCAATTTACTGTTTACTGAAATATATTTACAATTAGGTACAATTAGCGAAGTTTTGTAATTAATACTTGTTTTTATTACTATTTATCATAATGAAAGATAATAATAACTAGTAAGTGAAAATTACATTTTGGCAGCGCGGAAAACCAATAGTGCTTTATTTTTGATGGCATTGTATAAAGAGGATAAAATTAGAAAAACATAAAATTATTTGTGTATTTCTTTGAACTGACAACCAGTACTTTGGTTATATTTAACTAACGGTTTCTCAATAAACTAATATTTATTTATTTCACTATCTATTATCTAATGCGCTTGCAAACACATATAGGAGCACGTGACCTTAATAGAAAATCGTGATTGTCCCCCCAAAAATAGACTGTACAAAGATTATCAAGCAAAAAACAATGATAATCTGATTATTTTCTTAATTATTGTATACAAAATGATAATGCATTCAAGTGTGCGCAATTTGGCAAAATTAACTAAAGCATTATTTGGTATACAATTTGAAATTGTTTATAAAAATAAAATACTTAAATGATAACATAAAAATTTGATCAAATATATATATATATATATATATATATATATATATATATATATATATATATATATATATATATATATATATATATATATATATATATATATATATATATATATATATATATATATATATATATATATATATATATATATATATATATATATATATATATATATATATATATATATATATATATATATATATATATATATATATATATATATATATATACTGTAGTATCTACATACGTATGTATATTCATTCATACAATATAATATATTTAAAATAATGCAAGCACAAAACAAAAACAGGAAACATATAAAGGTTAACTCGTAAGTAGTTTATGTACTATATATAATGAAAGCATTATAAAAAGCAATAGTATGGAAAAGATTGTTTGTTATAGGTAGGTATATACATACATACATATATATGTAGATACAACATATGTATGTATATATATAGTTACATTTTGGCGAAATGTACTTTCAATGACATTGTGCGCCGAAAGTGTTATTGCCCTAATGCACACGTGCAGATTATTTGCGTCGCTAGTGCCACGCAACAGCTAATTATGACATCACTACTTATAAATGTTACCAACAAACAAACACAGGATAACCTTCCAAAGTAGCAAAAAAAAATCGCAGTTACAATCAGTTTTTTTTTTTGCGGTCATTATTTATAAGCATAATACAAACATTTAGTTTCTAAGACTTTTTGCTTGTTGATTGTTGTGCTTTTTGATTGCTGAAAATATAATTTGAGCTACATATATACAATTTTTGTGTAAAATGTTGTTCACACACACACACACGATATGTATATTATGTATGACCTTTGGTGATCATGTATTTCCAAAATGAATATTGAAAGCGCGAAGGTCGTTGCTGCCTCGCTGCCCCTCTTGCAGGAGGCAGTGGGGCGGGTGTTGCAGCACACGATTTCGACTGGTGCGTGGACCCCTTAACCTTGATTTCACACTAAACTCCAACAACCATTGGAGGCTATGCAATTTGCACGGTAGAACGTTTTGGTACGAATCCGACAACCGGATCGACCGCGGAGGAAAACTTTGAGTGGATTTGGTCGCTGATTCTGCAAGATTTTATATTAGGTATGCCTGCAGTTTTTCACAAGTTTACAACTTGAATAAAATATTACACCAACTATAATTTTAAACAATGTTTGCATCATATGTTCATATAGATGTATATTTTTGAAATATTTCTGAGTTCACTGACTGCTGCAGTAGATTTGAACCATATAACCTTTTATTAATTATATATAAATTGCATTCTTCACAGTATGAATTTTGATAACTGCAGGTCTGTAACCTTTGTTAGGTAGCCACCCAAACCAGTAATTTACAACACGCTATAGTAGATAGATTGATGATGTGGATATATATTATTAGCAACTATAAATTTGTTCGTGGGAGTAGTTATATACATACATACGTATAAGTAACAAACGTGTTTTCAAACACATCAATATACATAGACGTATGTATGTATGTACATATATGTATATTATGCGAACAGCGCACTGAGAGTATTCAAAATTCTGTGCAATATTTCTAAATTTTCACTAATTATTTCCAACTACCCAAGCATTAAATTTCAACCCTATTCTAGAAGTAGGTACTTCGGGCGTCACTTCAACATTATGCAACCTTGCTTCTTTCCTGGCTCCATGGAGGAGATGGTGTCCTGGGGGATGGGTGAACGCAGTGCGTCGCCTGCGTTGTCAGCTGTTTGTCAGTGGCGTGCCCGTTTGGTGTGTGGGTTTTGCCTACCCCCGGATCGAAAGCATGAGCGACCTTGGACACATAGATTTTCCCAATAGCATACACAACGCACGCATTTACTCCTGCTGTCTTTCTCTTGTTATGTGTCCTGTTTCGCTTGAGGGTGTCCTTGTTTAACTAGCCTGATAACTACATACTTCGCTCTCCCTCTCTAATTAAGGCCCGGATTCAACGGACATTCTAAATGCAGTTCTTTGTTAGTTGCAGGCGCTACGTCTTTGTTTCAAAGCAACTCGTAAGATTATCAACGATTCTATTGGTCAGCTTTTGTTGTTTTTCTAGTAATGATTGGTGATTCGGTGAAATTAAAAGTAGTTATTTTGGGGCGAATACGTTCCTGCTAGGCAACTCGCAGCAGGAATAGCAGTCGCAACGACCGCATGAGAGCGCAACAACTCTGCACATGCCATTCGAGCGCTCGTAGGCTGTTCGCTCGTGTGGCCTTAGACTAGGCTAATGCCCCATAGTGCTGTAGGCCAAACCTATGCCCCCACCTCCCCCAACCCGATACTAGTATCATCCTTCGGTCTCTCTTACTCCTGTGCAGAAAATAACATTTCGAGGTTGTCACGGAGTGCTTCAGTTGCCTGTATCACATGACGTACTCTCCGCCCGCTCTCCTCCTCTTGCGAATGAGGATAGGTGAACGCAGAAGAGCGGGAGGGGAATTTGCGAATTTCGATTGGCTATTGTTTCGGAGTTGCATGGTATAGTATTAGATTCGCAAATACTCGACACGCTAATACAATGGAATTTTAAATAGAGAACCGCTGTGTTTTTATATTCTACGAGTCCTGGATTCTTTGCCACACAATTGCCAAACGAAACCAAACCAATCATAAGGGGTTTCATCCTTAACTGTCACTCAATGACTCAATCTATTACATATCTTCAGCCTCTTCGAGGACGCATGTCTTTTGTGTGACCGTTGTCCAAATGGTCTCTAGTTACCAAAAACGGAAGTATATTGTCCGAGCCGCGTGTCATGTTTGAAAGAGATCGATTTCCGTTCTTTCATCCCCTATTCAATGCCCTCCATTAACGACATTGCCTATTTTGCCCGAAAAATATGTGGCGAAATATTATTTACAAGAAAATACGAAATTAAAATACTAAATTATCTGATCGATTTGTGTGTGTGGATATCTGTATTTAATTTTGGCCGTTTTCCTCGAATATTGAACCGCTAAAATCGTTTCAGGTTTCACATATACACACTGAAATTAAAATTGCATGTTCATGAATATTCGAAACCGTCGAGTATGGGCAGCCTATCGCTCACCTTACCCCACTCCCCGGCAATTTCAATCAATATTGAGAACATTGACGAGGGGAGGTCCTTGATACGTCGCGTGTCTCACGTTCATCACGCGCACACACGGTGCATGAAACCGCGTGAAATACAGGTATACCCCAGGTTTATTGCTGATAACGTTTGCATATATCTTCTATTTTATTGCGGACGTAAATTACAATTTTATTATTTCAGTCTGATTTTTTTTAAGGTAGTTCCTTACAGAAAATGGTACATAAAATAGAATAACCGGCATATTGTCACTATTCTAGCGCCTTTCTCTTTCATTCGTTTTTCATTTTATTATTTTGATGCTTGCACTTGGTGGCAAATTTCGGAATTATTAAACATTTATATATATATATATATATATATATATATATATATATATATATATATATATATATATATATATATAATTTCACTTTCAAAATGGTTCAACTCTTTCGTGGCATTGTATTATTTTAGATACCAAACACGTACATTTAAACCAATAAATAATTTCATATAATAATTAATTCCATTAAGTTGAAATCAACTTTATTCACTTTGAAATTCAATAAATGTTTTCCCTTATTTGTATTGGTTTAATATTTAAAAAAAATCACCAACTTCTTATCTTTGGTCGTTCTACCGTGAGATTCTTTTGAACAAGATGGACAATGTTGTTGAAGTGATTCATTGATAACCAAGGATTAAGGGTAAACAGGGTGGGTTTTAATGAAGTTTGAGTGCCGCTGGTCAGTGTGGTGCGTGTGACATAAGTCTGCGAGTGTTTCGTTTCATTAGCCTAATGGTGTGACCCGCGTAATTAGCCCCTGATACTTTGGCGAAAAGGATTCAAATTCGCAGTGTACTCTTAGGCTAGGTATGCAGGGTTTACTTACGCTTACGGTGTATAACATACCACCAGCACCAAAGCATCAAAGGTGCTTTATAACCGCGATGACACATTCTTCTATGAAATATATTGGTCAAATTTGTGCTTATGACTATATTAATTAAAATTTATTCGCGTTTATTACTTGGTTATATTAATGTACTTGTGTTTTTGCAAATTATATAAGCTATTAAAATTAAATTCGCGCATGCATAGGTTCGTTGTACTATTTGGCTGATAAATACACACACAAGCATACATTCTCATACACACTTACATTATGCGCACACATATACATCTCACACATAAACACACTAATGCACATAAGCACACACACACACACACACACACACATTTGAGTATGCTTTGCGATATAATAAATTGTAAGGCCAGTTTTTTGAAAAACAAAATAGATAAAAATATATTTTGGTGCTTGAATGCTTGTACAATTTTTTGTAACTGTGTATTTTGACTGTCATACATTTGATAAAAAATCGTGATAATGATAACATTAAAAAATTGCGCAACTGCATGTACCTGATAAAGAGATACACTATACATACATACATATATTTAATTTTTGTTCTTTTTTGGGTGTGATAATATTAATTTGCGCAAAACCTTAGAAATGACCACCGCATATTGGATTAAATTGACGTCAAGACGCCCCTGGAATGTCCAGTAATCGGTTAGCACATTCAGGCAAAATTAGTCCAACAATTAAAACTTTAGTTGAGCTCAGAAATTCGCAATGTTTTTTAATGTACCTAATGCAATGGCCTTTACATAACACCGCCCGCTACCCCGCTGCTTATACGTATCCACTGCTGTTCCCCCCTTTGCACTATCGTCCCCTCGGCCCCTCAGCGGGGCAATGTAATGCGTGCAACTGGTCCCACTCTCAAATTTTGGCAGTGCGGAAATCTAAACACTAGATAATTTTTTCCTGGTTCTACTGGCCAGAAATAGCACCGGCACCGTGCAAATTCGCGAATGCATGCATGCCGCGTATATACTAGCTCAATTTACCATTGTTACCTCTCAGTGATGTCCCAGTGATGTAAATGACGCTATTGTGAATTTCATGTTAAATTTTGTGTTTTGAGACTATTTCGTTTTTTAGATGACTTTTTTGCTTTTAATTTAAGGATTTTTAGTGATTTTAAGTGCTAATTAAGTTTTAACTTTTATTCGGTTAAGTCTAAGTGTACGTCGTAATATTGACTAAACTTATTTGAACTTTATACAAAAAGTGACAATTTTTTAATTTTAAATTGATGTTTTATTTTGTTGGTAATGGAAATGAGAGGTAAGGAGTATCTTTAAACTAGGTTTAATTCGATTATCTTACATTTGAAAATTAATCGCTCTAAATGTTTTATTTATTATAAAAAAAAAATGGTTAAAATCAACATCAAAAATAAATAAATTTCATTTCATTTCGTGGAAATTAAGAGGAATTGTTTTTAAAATAAAAGTTATTATTGTTGACTTTCCTTAACAGATATTATGTAGTGAACTTAATTTTATTAATCTTTTTCCTGTACCTACTACTATATGTTAAAATTAATAATTCACAAAACAAAATAGCGATATTTTTTGTATTCAAACTTTAGTTTTAAAATATACATATTTTGCTAAATTATTGATAAAAATATGAATAAATAGCGCCCTAGTATACTTGAGAAAGAGTTCATTTTCGATTTTGCATGTGCCAATACCGCTCCGAATTTTCCAACTCTCGATTTCGTTGGCAAAATTCAACGAATGCGTTGTCGGTGTATGTGGCCTATTAATAACTCGCGGAAGACATCACAAAAGCACACTTTGTATATTTATTTATGTGTGTGTGTGTGTATGTAATAATCTGCATTACATGTGCCAAAAAGAATTAACACGTGTGGACCACTGTACTTGAATTTATTGTGTTTTCGTTTTCTGAAAAACTACAATAATCATAAAAATAATTTGTTTAGATTCACTTTCTCACCGCGTGCAGCTCTGCTTGTCCTTGACCAGGCAGTCCTTTCCGGTATTATATTATGGCGAATACATAGAAATATATTTACAACAAAAAAACCACACATTTCGAGTCAATATCCTATATGTAGTTACGTCACTTTTAATAGCGTATAATTTGCACTTGCGCGTGTTTCAAGTTTGCAAATAACTGCAGGACTGGATTCAGTTTAGATTCGCATGACTCATATTTGACCCTGGACCGGAACACAAATCCATCACTTCACTTTCATTAAATAAATAGATTTTGTTTGGTTTGCTTTTGTATTTAATTTAATATGCTTGTTTAATTGAAAATAATATATTCTGTGGTCGCATAAAAATAAATAAATTTCCCTACAAACACGAAAGTACTAATTTATTTTTTGATTTCCAAGTTATTGCATTTGAAACTACGCCAAATGATTAAGGAAATATTTGTTTGAATATGCCAATTGTTGATTAGAGTTTCGTAAATTATTTGGCTCTAAAGACACAATGGTTTTTAATATATATGTATATATATATATATAGAAATAACTTCTTATGAAAAGTTAAAAAAAAAAACTACAGTATACTTCAAAATAATCTAATCAGTAACCGACTAGAAAAATAAAGCATGTTACAATTGAAATTAATAAAAAATTGATGGCCAAAATATCGCGGTTAAAATCACAAATATCTTCGTTATCTTATGATTGCAATTTTCGTGTGTTTTTTTGCTATTTTTTGTTTGCAATTCAACTAACTAACGACCGCCCTTGAACCTCTAGCTCGAGTGGTACTTTGCCAAATAAAATTTGCATGTATCTATCTATACACACTCGCACATTGTACACGTGTATCTTATTGAGATATATTTGACTTATTTTTGCTATCATCGTGCCCTTTGGTGTTAACCTTGAAACGCTTTCGTTTAGGCTCTCGCATCAGAGATCGGTATGCTTAATATTTTTCAGATTTGAAAGTGCATATTGCTTCCCTGAAACTTCTGATATCCTTGAAGGACTTTGTAGGTTATTGATCTTATTATTTATTAGAAAGGACAAATGTTTTTGCTTCGTCAGCCAATTTGAGTTTGACATTTGAACTTTCGTATGACATTGAAAAACGTTGAATGAAAATTACATCAGAACTAATCTTATAAGCAAATTTTCTTGCCCCTGTGGCACAGTGCCGTAGCCAAGAATTCACTTTTGGTTTCTAATTAACTAAATTTAACTTTAACGTCTTTAAAAATCTATACCTATACATTTGTATTTTCATGTTTTTTAATCGTTAAATTAAAAATAAAATAACGCCATGCGGAAAATCGACTGCATTTCAAATGGAAACGAAATTATAATTGATTTGTTAGTTAGGGAAACATTAAAAATCAATCCATCTCCAATATAATTTGCTTCAAGGGCGTATGATCACTTTGTCATTGTGTGTAGCGTATTTTTCACACTGTGGGTGGTGTGCCCCATCCCCTGGCCCAGCAGGACGCCTATGAAGCAATTGAATTGTTCGGCGCCATGGCGCCGAACAAGACATCCAACTATGTACGATTTTCTTTTCCGTTAGTTTTTCTTCCTCTTTTTATTCCACTATTACTAAGTTGAAATTTCAGGAAAATAAAAGTACGAATAAAATTGTTCCGCAATCTACTTTGAAGACCAAAGCAAATTTATTGTTTTAAACATTCATATAAATCCAATTTCAAAACAGTAAAACACAAAAATCGCTTCTATTTAGTGACATGTGATTTGTTATAATTTTTTGCAAGCAACGACATATTTTTTATATAAATAAACAAATTATTAGTGGAAAGATCTTTAACTTTCTCCAAATTTTGCAGTAAACTAATCAGCACTTCTGAATTAATTAAAAATCTTAAATAGTATGTTTCATAATTTTAAACGTTTTTTGAGTTACAGTGCATATAAACATACATACATTTTAAAATAATTAATTCAGACTCTCAAAACGGAAATTTTCGTTAAAATCTATATTGTGATTTATACTTCATATAAGAGAATATCAAAAATTGAGTTTTCTGTTCAGCTACATTAGATTTATAACCGTTAGAAAAAAATTTAGAACATATTAACTATTTTTTTTATACCGCTATAAAATTGGCTCTAAACAAGTATAATCGGCGCCAGTGGTACACAGTGCTATGTTGCATAGATGTAATCCTGGTTGCGTTTTCGTTTAGTGATAAAAATTTCGAAATATTTATGATATACCTATGCTATATAGGGTGACAAAAAACCGACTTATTCACATAGGGAAGTCATATTTTTAATCTGATTTCTTATGATTGTGTATATTATCGAATGATAGTGAATATCCGTTTCCTTATGGCCTGTACCGGATACTGATATCGGTTTTGAGGTAATGTACACCAAATATTGTTCGGCAATATGCATTTAAAGAATGTTACTACCAAAATTGCTGCCAGTGCGTTATTAATAGAATGTGAATAATAAACCTATATAATTTCGGTTTGAAACTAGGCCTAAGCTATAACAATAAATAATTCCATCAACCTTCAGAAATAAGATCGGTTGACCGTGGCTTCGGCAACGCATTTATAATATCTATGACATTGAGTGTGATGGTTACGCAATGCGTGCACACACACACACACACACACATAGTACTCCTCCGCCTAGTAGGTTCTCATTGCATCGTGTGTGCGTGGAAATGGGTCATCCTCGAAAAATGCAAATGTCCCAGAAATGGTAACCTAGATTCTCACTCACTCACTCACTATGATGTAAGTGTGCTATCTGTTTCTTTCACAATGCATTGCGTATAAGTGCGTACTCTTCTAACGCTGATGAGATTGCTTTTTTGGGGCCCAAGAGACGGGAGGGGGCCGTGTCGTAGCCTAATGAAACACACTTTGTGCGTGAACGCATTTTGCAGCGTTGCCATTCGCGTGAATTGAGATTTTTTCTTCGATAGTTTTATCAACTATATTCCTGTTTTGATTTGATGGACTCGAGTGCGACTCGCGGATGTTTCAATATAATTCGTACATTTGTATTCATACACGCCACACTTAGCATACAAGTTTAAGAATTTGGCAACAAATATTTGACCAAATAATTGTTTTATCTCCAACATTTTTTAAGTTTATATATGTATATACCTATACATACATATATAAGTACGTAATTATTTCAAAATTGTGCTTTAATTACTAGATAAAAAAACTACTTCAAAGTTCAATATTTTCTATAAAAATTATTTTCTGCATTTGGTATGAGACACAGATAACGCAATCAATTTTTAACAATTTTTTTCAATGTCTTACTATTTTGACAAGTAACCCAAATAGATAAAAAATTATTAGAAAAACTGTTCAAATCATATTTACGTAAATAATGACTTATTTTTACATTTCCTACGATAAGTACCGGTTTCACACTGAGTACTCCAAATTTTTAAACCAACTAACAAACATTTTATTACAACAAATTATTTCAGTGCTCCGGGACAAAACCCCAAAATAATTTCATAGAGAATTATCAATAACTCAATAAATACTGCGGGGGTCGACGTACCATTCCCCCACCCTTTTTACAGAGCTTTTGAAGTATTGGAAATAATTTTAAATTGTTTATTAATATTTAAATTAGTTCGTGCAACTGTTGGATTTAGTTGGGAAATGCTGTAAAATATTTATATGTGGAAATGTCTATTTTTGAAGTGGGCCTTTTTTTATCAGTGACAATGAAAACTATTTGATTCAGTTTTTTAATAGAACAAACAAAAAAATAAGATTAGATAACTATTGCCGATCGTCCCAATTATAAATTCAGAAATAGGACAGTGATTTTGGACGCATATTAAACTAAATATATTTCGTATATACGCAATGATATTTGATGTGAGTTGCTTTAGAGTTTCTAAGTTTAGTCAACCGGGAAACCGCAATTCGGTTAGGTAATAATGTCAAGTGTGTATATGTATTGGGGCAAGTACGTAAAAATTGGGAAACGAACGTGATTGATTTGAATGCAATGAGTCCCCTATGCAATTCTGAGTAAAACCAAGACCAATTCGATTCGCGTTAGAAGTGCGTAGACGCGTTTTGTTTGACGGCGCGGCGCGTTGGGCTCGCTTGGCAGGATTGATAAAATGCGAAATTCGGCGCGTTGCGCGGGCTTTCGCTGTATTTCCATTCAGTTTCATGATAACTAGTGTTGCGTAGACGTCTATCGTAAACATGGAACACGGTGGATCGCTCTTTTGGGGGGCCAAATCCATGTGTTAGAACGCGAAATCAGTGGCTGTTGCCTTAACAATTTTATTTTGTGTGATTTAGAGACATTATTGTGTTAGGATTACCGTGATAATTGTTCAATGTAAGTTTTAAATTATAATCAGCCATTTTTTAATATGTTTGAGGTTAGATTATCTTAGGGGTTTCACTGTTTGTTTTTTTATGTTTGCATTCGCAATCATATACCACTCGGCATCACTGTGTTTATAGTTGAATGCAATTCTAAAGTAGTTGGTATAGAAGTTGTGTTAATTTTAAAAACTGAGCGCCATTTGTTTTTGGATACACGTGTGAGTATAGTGTATTGGATGCAAATAACAGTCACACATACTACAACATATTTTTTTACAAGGCCAAGTTTCGAAACACACAAACAACTCCATGAATTTTCGTAATCCTGCTGCTGCTGCAGCAACAGCAGCAGGCCTAATTTAATTTATGACTATTTTTCTAATATCTAATACGCCTAACTGTACGCAAAAGCAGGTGTTTTAATTAGTACATATGAATAATATTAACTATATTTTTAAAATTATAATTAAGCGATTTTTAAAACGTATTGTGCTTAAGCAAAACATTAAAAAACAAAGTCAAATAATGAGGAGTGACTACCTAAGTTTTTTATTCTAAAAGGTAAATTAATCACTGAAGAATATAATATATATTTGAAACACGAAACTTGCAATCGCAAGGTGACCAGTGGTGGGTCGTGTTTGGACATTCAATAAATAAAATGTTGACCCCCCACGAGGATATTCAATGTTTTTTCATATGCACAAATAATAATTTTTTTTGACAATTCGGTCACGCAAAGCATTTCTAAACATGCTACCCTTTACTGCGTATAAATATATTAATTGAAGATAAAATGTGTTTTGTTGAATGCAATTTTAGTAACGTCTATAGATACACAATTAAAATGTTGTGTGTGAATGTTTTTTCCAAAACTAGTTTAAGCATTAATTAAATGTTTTTTTGGTCACGCATTTTTTTAAAATACCGGTCATGTTCAGCGTGACAAAGACCACATATGCATATGCGTGAAGGTCATATTGTGATTTCATTTCGACTATAGGCCCCCTCCTCGCATTTTAATCGAAGCGACGTCACTGTTTTATTCGCGGTGGAGAACGGTTCATTTTTGGCACGTGTTCTTCGGGGGGAAAATACTCATTTGTGATTTAATTATTTGAAATAACGTACAAATTGGTAGCATGACTGATTATTATACTTGTTAAAAAACATATTCGTTTATTCCGATGCGTTAGAGCACAATTGGGACATGTACAAACAGCACAAAAAGGTCTTAACTTCTTTAGGTATATTATAATTTAAAAGTTTTTTTAATGTATATACATATGTCGTTTTATTTAGCTTATTTATAAAACCAAGGTAAATCAAATAATTAAATAATGCAATATCAAATTTATAACATTTATATGGTAATTATGTATATTTAAAAAATTGAAATACAATCAGCTTTGCCCCAGTTGTACGTCAGTGATCCACAAATACTAACAACATATTATATATTATGCAATGTAATGCACAAATATTTGGGTTCCCAGCATGCAATGATGGTTATTTGCACTTCCTAATAGTGATGTCATTTTTTTCGACTCACCAAAAACGATAAACAATGTTGTTTAACACAGTTGGCCTTGGCCGGTTGCTATTATAACATTTGCAAGAAGCCATAGCCAAAATGCTACTTTGATAAAATACACTGCTTATAAAAATAGACGTATTTGTCCGCGCGTGCAATTTGCATATTACCGAATGGCAGTTTTATTTTTAACAGCGTAGAGGTATACAGTGCAGCAAAACGTATCTGTAGTGATGAGTCTATTTATTACATACCTTTAGTGCCCTGCACTGGACTTTCTTATAAGAATACGCAAGTAAATCTATTTATTCTATTCATATAAAAATCTGCAGTGTCCTGCACTAAATTTTCTTATACGAATACGCATATCTATTTGGATAACATAAAAGATATAGAAGAAATAATTCATAGCACAGAAACTGAAAGCTATTTCAAAAAACGTTTCAAATAAAAAGTGTAGCAAATTGTATTGCCTCTCGTTTACTAAAAAAGTACATTTCGAAATAACGCATGGTTTTTCTTAAAATAGACAAAAATTAAAAACACCTACAAGTAAATAACTTCTGACCAGGAAATTGTAGCAGAAACTAATCAACGCTACTACATTTTATTAAATATGTTTAACTCTAGTTTAAAATAATCGTAGTTTACTAAACTGTGATGCTTGTGAATATATAAATTGTGAAAAACTGTTATTTCGCATGTCTGAAATCGTATTTCATTATAATAAAAGATCTTAAACATTTCTTGTTGAGACTCAAATATATATTTATAATAATCGATTGTTCTTTGTGAGTTTTCGTCAAAATAAGGGTGACTAAACTCTCTCCTTGACCTTCCGGTTAACGGGCAAACATTAGGGGTCATGATTCCGGTTTGTTCCGGGGTTGGAGGTCGGCGACCTCCACACAGCCCCGCAGGCAATCGCGAATAATCGCCCACCCTGTATAATATAAAGTTCGTTTGTGTATTTAATATTGTTGTTGTTGTTTAGACTAGGTGTGCGTTGGTTTAAAATGGCCATATATTGATTTTCGAATGGTTTCTACCTATTTTGATTTATTTGAGCATTTCTTCCCCACCCTACCCCACCCCATCCCGTTTTTGTTTTGAGCACACACACACACACACACACACACATTGAAAGGCAAAGTTGCACGTATAACCCTAATATTGATCAGCCTGCATTGCCTAAACAAAGAACCATGTATGGTGTTCATGTATGGGATAGAGAAAGAGAGACGAAGATGAGAGTGAATTTTGGAGTAGTTGAGGGAAAACTGCTGACATAGATGCAGCATTAGGGTGTCTCTGTTCCACGTTTGGATTGGTCCCATATTTGGGTCTCTTTCTGGTCTCTTTGTTCGGGCCTCGTATCAGGTATCTCATTCCATGTTACTGTGGTTTGGGTATCTCATTTCATCTCGTTTGTCAGAGCTGATCTTATCAAATGTAATTCTAACTACAGGGCTGTTTTGATAATATTAAGTGATACGTATACACACACACACATATATATATATATATATATATATATATATATATATATAATATATATATATATATATGTGTGTAATTATAAGTACACACGCTTTTGATAATGGGTAACTACGTCATTGGTTCACTAGGATAATTCTATTTACGTATTTTCAATGTCTTCTTAGCTACGTGAAAAAATTGCTATAGTTATTCAACTAACTTAGTAGATTTGTCGTGAATAGAAGTACTCTGTGTATGTGTTATATGGAGAGAATAGAGCCTCTTTTCGCTCCTAATTTATTCATTACATAGGAAATCTATTTTGCATACATTGTAGTTTCTTTTGATTAATGTGTATAGTAATTAATTTACGCGCAAACACCGTAAACTTAAAATCGAATTCGCTTTTAAATAAATATGTCCACATATAATCACAACCTCACCATGTGACGATTAATTGATTTAGGATTGTATATTAAGTTAAATTGCCCCCCCCCCCCTCACCTCCCTCCAATCCCCCTCACACCAATTGTCTCTGACATCAGACGTTGAAAAGACCTAAGTTAAGTTTTCCAGTATTGCGTCTCACTTCGGTATTCTCGCGCATAATAAAATTATTCGTCTCTCGGAAAAATGTTTTCCCAACTTTGCGCCAGACGGCGCCGAGATAAATCACAACTTTTCGCCGGATTTTCCCAAAGAATTTTCGACCTACTGTCTCCCTGCTCTCTATAGACAAGGATAACTTGAATTGTCCTTGTTCACACGCAACAAAAAAGATTCTGTGACGACATTATGAGATATTATTCGTGGTTTATTGAAGACGTGCCCTATGATGTCATGTCATATTTTAGAAATTTCCTGGAACGAATTTCCAAACTTTTCTCTAACAGAAACTAAAAGCATTTCATTGCTATTTTCAATTATTTACCATTTGTGTACATTTACTCTAATGAAATAAATAAAAAAATGTTTTGTGTGGGTTCAAAAAGTAATCATGTACCCGTCCGTTACACTACTAAAGTTGGGAAAGGACCCAACAGTTTGGTGTTATCACAATAAGGAAAAACTCTTTCTGTGTTTTCCTTTTTTTGTTTCCTTGCGGAATAGTAGCGACAAAGAAGTGTAGCACTGGCAGATTTCCAAACGGAGATACATCAAAGATAGAGATTATAAGGGTTAAGGCCCTTAGGTTATAAAATTAATACAAAAAAAGTCGCCTCCAAGTCATTGCGTTAAGTCTTCTCTGAATGGTTGCTGCATCAGTGATAGTAGAAATGTTCAACTTAACTAACACTTTTTTTTATATTTCAACAACTTTGAATATTAATATCGTTTTTATATGAGCGCGTAGCACCTGTAAACATTCCCTGAATCCATCCTATATAGTAGCGGTGTATGCCACATGCATTTTCCCCTTATTCTTGTCTTTCTGTGTGAGACTGAGAGAGATAGGCTTGAGTGACTGAGATGAGTGGTGATGATGTGATGGTTGTCAGAGTAATGGAGAAGGGGGTGGAGTATGAGGAGTTGGGGAAGAAGATGCGCTAATAATTGGCATTTACCTGGAACGCTGCTATGTGCGTGTATTTATTGATTTCTGGAGCCAGCACGGCTGGAACAGCATGAAAAGCTGGAATAGGTTGACTGACGTCCTCCCCCTTCACATACGCACTTCCCCCACCCTTCTAAATGTACTCTTATGGCTAAATTAATATAATAATTAACATGAATTATGCCATATCTATGGAGACATAACTCTAAACAAATATATAACTGCATTGAAAAATCGAGAATAATAATAATAATAATAAATATGTTTTAATAACTTTTGATTTGTTTGTTTTTTTATATATTTGCAGCTAACACGTTTCATACAGCAGGCCCGGGCATGGATTCTCAGCAACAATTCTGTCTAAAATGGAATAGTTTTGGCAGCAATTTGGCGGCGGCATTCAGCAATCTCTTCAAATCGGAGAGTTTGGCAGATGTGACGTTATTTTGCGAAGGTATTTTTATTTTCCCCCAAACAACTTCTTATCAAATGCTAGACGTATCCCTTCCTAATCAATCTTACAAGTTGTCACATTTTGACCACCCCCGAAATGTTTTTTGTCAATACATTTAGACTAGCAGATTTCTTCAGGTCTTTTCATCAAAGAATTTAATTTAAAATCCATTGTTCATTTAATTTATATATCAAATAATTAAACAATTTTTCGCCGAAGTAATTTTCCGCCAAGAGGTAAGAGGGTGTATTAATTTAAAAATCTCGTCTTTTATTTTTTAATTTCGTTTCTCAAGATTTAATTTTAGGAGAGGTCAGTTCCTTTGTGACGCGCTCTTTAACAAATAATTGTAAAGGTTTTATTGCTTTTTTTTATCAAAACCATACTTATTTACGCATGTATGTTTATTATATTCGTTTAAATTTGAGAATCTTTTTTATACCTCTGTAGTTTTGGAGACAAAGGAGCGAAGTGCCTAGTTACAGTGCTGTTATGTTGAGCAGCTGAATTTGCACCTGTTAAAATCGACCAACTTGTTCCCTCTCATTCTCGTCCCACATCTCTCCACTTTCCCTGATGGTTGATGTCTGCCTTGTCTTGTCATACGCACGCACACATATGCGTTCTCTGTTTTGCTTGATGAATGCGTGTCTGTCTTCGTCAAGCTTTGGTGCTGAAAATAATTTCAGTTCAGGGGGAAATGGGAACTTTGTAAACTTGTCGGCTTCTATCTTCTTCTTCTTCTTCTTCTTCTCCTCCTTGATATTCCTTCCCGACTGAATATCCTGACGGTTAGCTGATTTTATGAGTTTATAGTTAAGAGAAGTACATTAGCGTTATTTGCGTGGAAATAACGGCGGTTATATATAAATATAAAATACATATATGTTGACAAACCAAATTGGAAAACATATATTATGGTTTACTCGTTACTAGTGTATAAGCTAGTACAGAATATGATTGCTAATTCATGTATTGTTTTGCGAACAACAATAGTTTTTTGCTGTCAAGAGTGACGCCTTTCGTTATCATTTCTGTAAAAGAGGAAAAGATTTTTTTAATTTTCTTACCACAATTAAATACCTAAACCAATATTCATTTTAGTTGACGTATTTGTTAAGAAATTTAAATTAATAATTTATTCTCCAAACCGCATGACACGAATTTGTTTTAAAAAAATCGCTATTTGATTTTTATATAATTTTACATTCATGACAATCTAGAAATACAAATTACGTTTTGTATTTAATTCTATGACGAAAGTCTATTTTCTAGCGTAATATTACTACTTTTTTACGCGACCTTAAAATAGTCGTTCTCAAAATGTTGATTTAAATTATACTTAAAAAAAACAATTGTTTTTCTTACAAGCTTTATTTTATATAATATTCCATTCTTGATAATAATGAAAAGATAAAACGTCTCGTAGATCTTTGAAACAATATCCTCAATTTCCTTCCTGAGGTCCTTTGAGAGAGGGGAAAAAAACACAGTTATTAAAATGTGTGTTCTTCTGGTTAGGTGTAACCTTCAAGGCTCACAAGCTGATCTTAGCAGCATGTAGCAAACACCTTGCAGACCTTTTTGAGACAGCTCCGTTGCACCAAAACCTGCTGGTGATTTTAGACGGCACGTCCGCTGCGAATATGTCTGCACTGTTAGAGTTCATGTACAAAGGCGAAGTCCACGTGTCTCAAGAGGCGTTGTCTTCATTTTTAAAAGCAGCCGAGTGTCTTCAAGTTAAAGGATTGAGCATTGAACATGAAAAACTAGCGGTCGCACACAGCCATCAACAACAACACCAACCACAACAACCATCTTCGATGGACAATCCTCCAGCATCTCCGACTTCCCGGAAACATAAATTAACGAAAGAGGAACAAGACACGCAAATGATGCAACATCCGGTCTCGTCTCCGTCTAGTTACTCACCAATGTCCCCGTATATGCATCCGCACCACTACAGGCAGTATGAACAACGATTGCCAGCGTCTGCGTCAGTTTATGACTCCCCTAGGAAGCGGCATCTGCCGAGTCCTAGTGAACTTCTCCAAGAGTCAGTACGAGCGTCAGTGTTAAGGGATGGTAGCAAAGGTAGGCCCGGATCTCCACCAGGTGGACAAATGTCATTAGCGTATAGACCGTCGTCTTCATCGAGCGCGTCGTTGCCTCCTGGAGGGCAACCAGAGGCGGACGCCGCGCCACCGGAACACAGGTATGAACCGGATGCCGGAGTCGGGGCTGCTACCACCACATTCGACCGGCAACCAGGGGATGATGGCACAGGAGGAAGACCTTCTTCGACGGCGGATGCCACCTCGCCAGAAGGTATTATTTTTTATTCCAGGGCAAATCGATTTTCTATTATCAATTAATGTGTTTACTCTTTACGTTTTTTCTGTCAGTTTTTTTTTAATTTAATCTTAAAACGAAAAAGGTATTTGGGCATATTTTAATATAAACCAAGGGATTGAATTTGCGTCATAGGTTAGGAAATCACATCTTAATGTTCGAATAATATCCGTGATTTAACTGTTGGATTAAAATATGCAGCCCAAATACCAATAGACAATAGATTGTAAATTTGAACTGTCTCTTTCAGATTTACGAATGAAAATGGAACCTCCCGTACAAGAAGAACCGTTGAGTAGTACTGTAGGGGGGAGTAATGGGTCTGCGAATGGTACTGTGGCCCCTCCACTTACGTACGACACTGACGGGGACAAAGGAATCATTTCTGCCAGTATGTGGAACTCAGTTCAGGGCAAATTGGGCAAAGCAGGCTCAGTTACAACGCCTGATGGTTAGTTTTAACATTTGAAAACTTTATTCAAGCCTGGGCTAGATAAATCTGTATTTACATATTTTGACATTTACACTAATCTTAAATAAATTATGTCTTCAATTCGAGCCTCAATTCACTCTATTTTATACGTTAATATATAATAGCAATCTCTGAAATTTTTATTGCGAAAATATATGATCGATTTAATTAATAAACATTATTTTAGTCCATAGATCAAACTAAAACACATATGTATATCTGAATTTCAAGGTTGACTTCAAATCTTATAATTCCATCTGTCATATTTAAATGATTTGACTTTTAAGTTTTAAACATACATCAAATTCTACAACGAGATATTGTTGATATATAATTTTTTTATGAATAAAAATTCTAAATATAATCCATATATTTAATAAACAGCTATAAAGTAACTCTTTAAGCATGGGGATTTCCGAAACTATAAGAGATACGTCTTCGACTAAAATTACATTTTCGCCTATCACAAATTACCTATACCTTTTCTTAGTAAAACAAACACATATCTAAAATGTCCTACTTATACGCTAACTTTCGTCTCATTTAACCGAAGTCGTATCTCTTATAGTTTCAGAGATCCCAATGCGTAAGTAGTTACTGGGGAGAGTCTGTATATTAATTAGTATATTGTCAAAATACAATTATTATTTATTATATCCTGTATGATATTTTTCAAACTTTTTATTCCGTGGAACACTTTTATTAATAATACGTTAAAGCGGATCACCTAGCTTACTTTTAGGAAATAGATAAACGAAAAGATATATATATATACACCATTCTGCAATTATGTGCATATGGACATTTTAAGAACCACTGCTTAATTTTTTATTGATATAAACTGCGAATTTGTCAACATACGTGTTTTTGGTTAGCTAAATATACTGCAATGTGTATATATATATATGTATTAGCCTGCAATGCCAGTATCCCGGCGTTGACCTTGACTTGACGGTCACCGCGAAGGGAGTAGCGACTAATATAATTCAATTCACGGACTCTACTACCTATGGTAACTGGAGTGGTTAGATATGTTCCGCTGAGTTATTTATAATGCAAATGATGACAAATAATTACGATAATAATTGCAAGCTTAGCAATGATTAGTATTAAATAAATTTGAGTTGTTTATACATTGAACGAGTTATAATAATATAATGGCTATTAACAGATTTATCTAGACAGAAATTGATTGTAAAGTGTAAATTGTAAGATTAGTAGGGTAATTTTGTGATTGATTTGTTAGGTAAAAAGCTCAAATGTCCTTTTTGTGAGCGGTTATACGGTTATGAAACCAACCTACGCGCACACATACGACAGAGGCATCAAGGAATCCGTGTCCCGTGTCCATTTTGTTCGCGTACTTTTACGAGAAATAACACTGTCCGGCGACATATAGCGCGAGAGCATAAGGCCGAACTGAGCCTGAAGGCTTTCCAGCAAACACAACAGGTACATAATCACACCCAATAACAGCGAGGCTCGCCTGTTACAAATTCTTACATCAATATTGTAAACCAGCCGTATACCTCATAAGCATGATGATCTTTGATTAATAATTATAATTAATTACTACTATGATTTAGTCCAATAACTACCTCATTTTATCAAAATGTTTAATCGATGAAATCGATTATGTTGATTGTACTGGTTCATACATTGACACACCAAATTTCTTTGAAAGATTGGAAGATAATTCTACCTTTAGGCTCATGAACACCGCTTAACTTTAAGCGGAAGCTTAATCGATGAAATCGATTATATTGATTGGTATGAAAAACGTATTTATACGTCTATTCGTCTTAGACAGGATTCATTTTCGGCAATACACCAGGATTTATTGGGAAATCGGAGCCATCATCGGACCCATCATGAATTCTTCGCCAGATTGAAGGTATTTTAAACGGTTCCACACGTCCAAACGTCTCTATTTTGTATGGTTCCTAAAGGTTTAATTAACTTTCAATCTTGGATTTTATATACATTTCAACTTTTGCGGCAATATTTTCACTTTAGGGACGAACCAACATTTCGTTTTGTTAATGTATGACGTAAGTTAAGTTCCCCGGATTGCCGAGGCAAGGCATTGTAAATATTAGGAGTAATCCTTGCCACTGACACAATCCGGACCCAAATACAAGCTGGTCTTGTGTATGTGTGCGTGTGCGGATCAGCTCAACGCATCTAGATCCTGCATTTGTTTTTTTGTATATATTTGATTGGGTCTAGATCAGTTGAGCTGTTTCTTCAGGTTTTTGAGCCCTCCCCCTCTCTAAATCCTTGTTGTTAACCCATGGTTGTGTATGCTAACAGAAAGTGCGTACTAAAAAATGTTATACTTGTTGTTTAAAAATTGTTGTGCTGAATTATTTGCCGCCTGAATGCATAGATGAAAGTGACTCGAATGGTTGATAGTACACACAAACGTTTTCACTACATATAAAACGCAACACTATTTACGACAACAATCAGAAAAAGATTATTTCTAATCATTTTACAACGTTTATTTTAAAATTATTATTACTCTTTAAATATACTAAACAAATCAAACTTATCACTGAAATAATAGTTTCATTTTATTTGTTAGTAAAGCATTAAAATGATTTTTAATTAATATTGTTTTTGTGATTGGCGAGTGATTTGTTGCGTTTAACAATTTTGAATCAATCCTCTTGTGGAATACCTCGATTAAATGCATAACTAGTCATAAAGTGCAACACAATATGAATAATATTTGAAATATTATTAAAGCAAATAGTATAAATAATTTATACAAAAAAAAAAAAATCCTTTTTTGAAACTCAGGAATTATAATTGCAGATAGTATGTAAGTTTATGGTTAGTTATTTAGTCGAATATGAGCACTATTTTGTTTAGCCATAGTGCCAAAATCGATCGCAATGCTTGTATAAATAAGAGAAGTATTTTTTTCCATATATTAACAGAGATTTAACATTTTAGACAGGTTTTCATATAAATATGTACCTGCTATAGTCATATTACAATACCTCAAACTAATATAGTGTAGATTGTATTTATATAAATGTTTCAAACATTTACAAACAAAAATTATTCTGAGAATGTTAAAATTTCAAACGTCGTGTTTCTGAATTGGAATCGGAAAATTTATCAACAAATCGCAAACACAGTTCAAAATATTTAGGAAATTAGTACAAAGATTGCCTTTTTCAAGCAATATTATTTATTTATTTATTTATCGAATACAACTACACTGTATATCAAATGTAAATATTACAGACACATATATACCTCAAACCCTGACCTACAATTTCGGACAGGGCCTCAACTTACAGTATTCACGAAATATTTAAACTATGTTTAAGTAATTAAACTCAGGCTCAACAATGCTTCCTCCCTCAGTAAAAAAATAGAATTTTTAAATATATTGCCATCACAGAACAGCGGCGGTACTAGATTAGAGGCCGTAGCCCCAAAAGTGCTAACCCCAGAAATATATTCACACTATTAGAGTTGATACGAACTGTTACTTAATTGAATTACAATTGTAATTTAACTCGTATTTGTACCATTGCAATGAAAATAATTACATTACCGTCGTTATACTAGTTTGAAACAATATAATTAAAATATTACAATTACCGTTTATAAATAAAATTTAAAACTGATTTTTAGTTTCCCAACTAAAACATATAAAAATTTATCAACTCTATTACGATGATAATAAAAGATATCCAGAAATATTCTGGTTCCTCCTAAAACGTCTGGTGCCGCCCCTGTATAAATAGTTAATCAAACAGAACTCAGGTCCATTTTTTACAGTACAATGCAATAGTTTTATATACAATAGAAATATATTTACATTTTTTTTGCAATAGTCAATATTTTTATATATATACATAACAGTTTTCAGTTAAACTACCTCAATACTAGCTAGTACGATTTTTGTGCACAAGACAGGTTACACTGTTAAAAATGACCACACATTTAGACAAATTGTTTAAAATTACTTAAGAACATATTCATTTTCGAGCAATGTAATTCTTGAAATAGGATTACTAAATTTACATTTGTTAACAGCTTTTAATACCATAAATTACATTTCTAAATTTATCTAAACCGTTTTTATTGTTTCATTAATTACGAATCAATTTTGATTGAAATGTTCTCATTTTTAACAGTGTACAGAATGTTGCTGTATGTTCTTTGATTTGACATATTTTGGAAAAATGTGTGGATGATTTAAACTAATGCTGAAATTTGGTGAATGGTAATTATTTTCAGTTTTTGAAAATTCCTAAAAATAAATTATATAGTATATATTATGCGCGTTCATGTTAAACATATATTTTTTTCTAATATAATTTCGTATTAAGATTTTTGTTATTCATAATTTTCTTTACTATTATTATTATTATTTTGTCATTGAAGAAGTAATCAAATATAATTTGAACTTTTAAAAATCTTTGGACATGGTATTAGATATAAATTCGTTATTGTTAAATAAATAAGTCGATTGAGAGACTATAAAATGTCATTAAAATTAAATTTAAAACTTTTCTTTTTGTTATATTTAGTTTCTACTTTGTTTATAATTACACGTATACAACAGGCTGAAATTACCGAGTCTGGTTCTCTAAATATAAGGTGACATACGGCTAGGGCCGTATTAGCCATAATTACTCAGGTATTAATATAATTCAGGGAACCATTTTATTATTTATTGTGTATAGTTCTGTTACCCCCACTATTTGTAGATAAAATTAATATTATTATTTATTAACAGTCAGAGCCGTTTACCTTTTTTTTAAAAAAAAAAAAAAAGCGGATCCGTCTATGTTTATAGCCAAAGTATAAAATGCTTAAATAGTACAAAATGTTTATCTACCTCATGTTGCTTGAAAACGCAATTTTTATAATAATTATTTTTAATTTTATGTTTAATTAATTAATTTATACCTAAAATAATCCAGGATTATTCTCAGGAAAAAAAAAGGTACAACCGAATCTCCATTTTTTTTTTGTTAGGGCCACCTAAAGTTTAAGTGTTCCAAAAACAGTCAATACTTCAATTGTTTTACTTAAAAAATAGTTTGAGAACGCTTGGACTTATAGTGTAAGACCTTCAACTCAGGTTTAGATTTAGAAAACAATCGTTTATATGTTAAGTGAAGTTTAAAGTCGAATTCAACAAACGTGTGTATAATTTAGCCGTTGAATTTTGATTTGCACAACAAGTAACTGTAAACGATCGTCTTACAACTCAGATACTTTTAAGTATCTATCCTCAGGTTAACTATCTTCAGTTTGATTCGCTAATTAGTGGAATTTAATTTTCATAATTAAATCTTTTATATACATGAATGTATATATTCACTTTTCTGGAACCAGACAGTTTGGTATTTCGGATTTTCAAGAATTCAGAAATGCGATTTCAGCCCGACGTATTATTGTGTAACTAACATACGTTATTATTATTTTTTTTTTATATAATTTGGAATAAATACGTATGCCTGTGTATCATATGTGTACAACACTCGTTCCTACCAAGAGCGAGTATAATTATTAAGACTATATTAAAATCATTTTTTGTTTTTTTATGTTGTGAAATTCCTTACAAATTACAAACATTTTGAGTTTATAGCCCCGAAAATTCCAAATATATGGTAACAAATGGTTATAAATTCATAAATCCTTCTACATATATATATGATTCCATTCCCTACCCTCAGAAGTTTAATGTACAGTTAAAAACTAAAAAACATTGTGTGTTTTTTGAATGTTTGTGCGACAGATATTATATAAATTTTGTAGAACATCAAAACCATGTAAACGGACGTTAGCCTCCAGTGCAGCCTAATAGTACAAATAAAACAAACACAAATTTTGGACACTGCCAAATGTTATTCTTGCAATAAACAGCAGTGGCTTTAATCCGGGTTGTACTGGGGGTAATATGGCAGCCGTATTTTAAGGTAAATATTCACTGTACCAAAAAAAAAAACAAATGATATCCCGTCCACATTTTTAAAAGCAAGAGGTTTAGGACAATTAATGAAAATTAGGGACTTTTTTTTTCTTTAATTGGGAAGTTGGTACTTCTGGCGACAAGTGTAGAAACTCTTGCATAATTTCGTCTGATCTTATTGCAAACAACGTACAACTTACTTATATAAGAAGAAAGAATTACTTTTACAGAGAATGTCACACTGGGAATTGTTCACTCATTTTTACAAATTTTGTAAAATATTTATTGTAAACTTAGTCTAGCTTAACTTGCACTTAAATCAAACAAATATCGCAATATTTTATGAAACAAAATCAGTGTTTAACAAAAAATAACGAATTTTTAAGATCTAGATGGGCCCTTGGGCACTACATTTTAAACTTTACTAATAAATAGATGTTGAAAAGTAGACACAATAAACATTCTCACAAAGTATTCAAGTTTACTTTTTCGGAGTTTATATAAATTCAGGGCTTAATTGTTAGGTGTTACCGCCCTGGATTAGCCCCGAAAAAATCTACTTACAAAAGAGTACTCACAACATATCACTGCAAATATCTTGCAATTTTTTCAATCATATTCTACGCTGATCATTTTTATTTAATGTCTCAAAAACATCGTTTATGATTTTAAATTGGATGCAGGCCATTTTTAATATACATATATCTGTGTATGGCTGCTCAATATGTTTAAATTTGTCACAAACTTAGATTATTTTTGCATCTGTTGACAATAATCACGTTTGTTTTTTTTTTAAATAACGGTTTCTTGCCATAAATAAATAATTGCGGAGTTTTGATTGCGCAATAGCTGCTCAAAATTGCAAGATATTTAAAGTAAAATTGCAAAAGATTCGATGTCATTATCAGTGTCTCTCAAACTTATACCCAAACACACTCCTCACTGTACTCATTGTAATATTAACAAAAAAACAAAAGAAAAAAAACTTTTTAGGTAACTCGTACCTGGACATGTACCTACCTATTAATATAAAACAGTGTTTTACACAAATACAAATTTACATTTGGCAATTTACATAGACGGGCTGGTTCATTAGAATAAAATTGTAATATTAGTTTTGATGAATTCAAATGTCTAATTGGGCCTTTTCGTCTATGTAACATATGATTGTCAAATACAATCTACATGTTTACCTGTAAGTATGTACCTGGCAAAATTCAGGTATTCTGCAGTACAAAAAAGATGAAGAATTTACAAATCTATTTCGAAACATAAACAAAAGAAATAGTTATTTGTACTTACCTATATAAATTAATCTAAGGAACAAATTATTTGTCACTTTTTAAATGTTAATATAAAAAGAAAAAGAAACGATTGAGAGCAGTTAGATCGTGCATAGCATGAAATTTGAAAAAAAAAAATACAAACTTTTAAACTTAAAATTGACTGTGAATAAAGAGAGCGATTGTGTGCGAATGTGACAAAAGGATATCGCAACGATTTATAGCTTAAAAAGTATTTATAAAAATTTTAAAATTAAAAATAACAAAAAAAATAATAAGAAAATGGCGTATCCTGAGTGTTTTTACAGCAACAATTTCATCATTGTTAATTGATGGTCAATGTATTTCGATCTTTATATTTATCGTATAAAATCTGTGATTTTGAATTTTTATCGATTCCTTGTACCAAAAGAATCCCGGCACAGCCCTCGTAATTATCCTTAACGAACCTCAAACCCTAAACTCTTCGCCCGCCCCAAATCGATCGGTTAAATAAATGTGAACAAAAAAGGAAAATGTCAAAAAAATATTGAATAATTAAACATTGGAAAATATGATTGTATAGTTCTAGAACGTTCTTAGGCACATAGCTGATTTTTATACGAGGTAGAAACTCATTGAAAAGTGATAGATGATAAAAATTTGTACGGAATACTGCGTAAGCGTAATGGTTAAAGGATAATGCGCGCGCAATTCAAAAAAAAAAAATTAATTACAATACGGAATTGTAAGCGAAATATTTAAGAAATACTAAAAAATCGTTTAATAGATAAAAAGGACTATTTGCACATTGTAAATGTATATGTATTGATTACTAATTAATTACTGTATTGTTTCTATTATCCTTATTATTGTCATTTTTGATTATTGAGATTTTCATTTCTCGAAATAAATCAATTTGTTGCTAAGTGTCTTATGACTGGCGTTGACTATATATTTTATACAACCCTGTCATATCGTCTCCTTTATACTAAAACGACTCCTCAGAACGCTAAAGTGGTAAAAATTACTAATGAAATCAATTGTTTCATACATATATTTAAAGATTTCACAAAATTATCCTCTTAGCTCGTTAGGTACGCTAAAATAAAATAGTTTCCATGAACCGGTTGCCTAAATACCGGCGCAAATCTACACGTATCTCAAACATACATTCGATTTGTGATCCACGACACATATTGTTTTGGTACTACCAAGATCAGACCTTTGCGTTTCATATAGGCTGTAGTTATTAATTTACGCGTTTGTTTTGCATATATTAAATTATTAATTGAGCACAGTACATAAAACACGCAAATTTATTAAATATTAACGTTACATTAATAAATCAACTAAAAGTGTGTCCACACACATAACAAAAAAAACAATTTTTATCAGTTCGATTTATTTATACGAAATTCCATTCATACACAAAAAATTGCATATTACATTTAATAATACACTTCATAGATACTAATATAAAAATAATCAAAAAATAAAAATAGCGGTTTTTTATTTCAATAGCCTTGACGCGTTAGTACCCAATTTTCAACTCCCGAGCACCACTTTAGCTTGAATCACGAATAGATATTAGTTTGTAAGTCTTGCGGGTTGCATATGTGTAAGCGTAAATATTTCTTATATGTGGGTTACTTGTCAATTATTATCGCCGCATAAAAGCGTTAACTTGAAAGGCGCATATTAGTTTTTAAATTTGATGAATTTGGTAAAAATATATACTTTTTTTATGAAGTAAGATAGAAGTATAATAGAAAATAAATTCTGTTTAATAATTTAACTATAATTTGAAGCGCTGTTGAATTATGAAGTAGCTATCTCTATAGGTATATAAAATAATATCACTTGAAAATAGTTATGGTTTTAACCATGTCAGTGACATGGTTACAGTGGTGGGTTACCGCAAAACGGAATGTTTTAAAAATGCATACTGGTTACTGCAGTATTCAGTAACTATGGTCGTGCTGCGGCGGGCGTCACCTGTATAATATATTTTAAAATTGTACCAACGCTGTGGTACACCACAAACTATTCGCTACTAAACGTTGTGCAGGGGTGGAATTAGTATGGATGTCATTGGGGGGTATATGGTTGGCGACAATATACATTAGATAATGGTAAATGTTGTAAAATACCTATATATATATATATATATATATATATATATATATATATATATATATATATATATATATATATATATATATATATATATATATATATATATATATATATATATATATATATATATATATATATATATATATATATATATATATATATATATATATATATATATATATATATATATATATATATATATATATATATATATATATACATATATATATATATATATATATATATATATATATATATATATATATATATATATATATATATATATATATATATATATATATATATATATATATATATATATATATATATATATATATATATATACATATAGTTAATTTATTTGTCTAAATATTGTAGGTAATGTGTAATAAATATATAGTCCTACTCTGGGTAGATGTGGGCCCTTTTCCCGACGGGCTTCTCAACAAAATATTCGAGAGTTTGACACACGTTTCATACACACGGAAAAACGCTAGCTATATTCAGAGCGATTCCACTGATAGAGACATACGAAACAGAAGGACGTGAACACGGACTTCTGTTTAGATATTCATGAAGTCTGTGCTTCGCTCATGAACTATGCACATACACACATACACATACATACTTCTGAAGTTTGTTATTTCTACAACTGGTAACCTGTCTATGTGTCAGTACTTTATTATTTCATTTGAAATATACTTTATACGAAAAATAAAACGACACATAAATACTCGGTGTCAATATTCATCAACAACTTTTTTCAAATTAATCGAATAAGTGACTTTATTTTCACTTTGACGGAATAAAAAATATATAGGTACCTATAATACGTCAACTTAACTGACCATTAGATAAAATAGGAGGATATGGTCTAAAGATGCTATTTTTTTAATAATTGTTTTATTAAATATCTGCAATGTCTCGCACGCTATTTTCTTATATGTAGTAGATATATATTGTTTAGATAGGAAGTATATTAAAATACATTTTAAAAATTACGCTATATTAGAAATTAGTAGGGCCGGATGTTTTTAATTATCAAATTAATTAAAATTCACCTATGAAACGCATCAATTCCTAAAGTTTAAAGTTTCTTAATTTAGAAGAGCATTCACACACATACATATCATTATATTAATAATTATCAGCGAAATCTACTCAATAAAAAAATCGCTAATTATATAAATAAGACAATATAAGTATAACGAAATAAAATAATAAATATCTATTCCCCCATCCCATATAGTTTTAGAACATTCAAAAAGATTTCCGCGTTTGCGCACGACCCTTGCGGCTAGTGGCAGTGTTGAAAAATGACGTATCATGGTATGCGTTCCACGTGTTTGTGCATTGAAAATAGCGAGATCACCGGGAAAACGACTCTAAAATATGTGAAAACTAACAATTGATATGTGTTTAAGTGTTTGTGATAACAATTGATGAGCAGGATGGCGGAGATTGGAAAATGTAAGTGCATTTTTGATCTATTCATTGGCGTTCATGTATTTGGTTATGTGTGTGTATATATATATATATATTATATATAGCATAAGCAACAAGTACTTGTAGTTGTGTATGGTGTATACAAATACACTTGCACAGATCTGTTCGAAAGCAATATATAATACTGTAATGTCTATACATTTGTATATATATTTTTGTAAGGTTTAACTAATATTATAGAACTTATAGTAATTTTCTTGTAACTAGGTCAACAAAGCTTGTGTGAAATATTAATAATTTTGGAGGTATTACAGAAATGTAGTTAGAGTTTAAATATTTTTTAAAAAAATAGAAGGTTTTCTAGCTAGCCAGATAGAAATGTTTAGTTTTAAAAGTTCCTTCATTTGATCTTCTACAGTAAAGTAAAACAATTCGTACCTACATATGTATATGTTTATACGAAATATGACCAGTACAAACCTATAGGTATATGAATTTATGTAATTTTTGTTAATGTGATGTTTGCCTCGAAGACTTGGGGTGAATTTATTTAATAATTGAGTACAAAGTGAAAAATGTTTAGCTATAGCTACAAACGTGTCAATGTTTTTAAAAGAAAAAATAAGTAAAACCGAAACATAAGTTGTACAAATCGAGACAGCTCCTCTTGTAGATAGGCAAAAACAAACGTTTAGGGCTTGGGTTCGAGTTCGGGTACGGGCTGTCACATTGAAACGTATATAAAGTTAGTAATTTTGTATATTGAGGTTGGCGGAGTATAACCTGTTAAACTGTCATACTTTGGAAATTTTGCAATTTATTATTTAGGAGTGTTCACTCTGTACACCACAAGCAGACAGGCGCACGCGGCCGATATGGCCCAATGGGGCCTGTCACTATTTTAATACCGCCAAATTTCATTGGACCCAACTTCATTTATTGTTTATTTCCTACCTACTACGTATATATTAACATGGAATTTTATTTATTTTTCTATTCACACACAATTATGATATTTTATATTCTTTTACTTAAAAAATAAAAATAAAAAAACCATCTCGTATTCCTATATAAGTTTTAAATGACTGTCATTCAAAGTCGAACACATGCAGTGAATTAAATGAGAATAATTTCATATCTACACAAGTTAATTCACCTGTAAAATTCTACTTTTATTTTATTCATCACCCACTTTTGACAGATTAATAATTATATATCAAATATATTTCTTATTATATAGGTACACTTTATATTATATTAGGTATATATGTATATATTTTTATTCACTATATATGATTTCATTCAAATGCCTAATTGCATTATATATATATATATATATATATATATATATATATATATATATATATATATATATACATATATACAATAAATATAGGTAGTCCTCTGATATCAAAGGACGAACAAGCATGCTTATATATATATATATATATATATATACATGTATACCTAGTATAAAATCACGCTTTTCTGAGACTTAAGTCTGCTTTTGTGTCATGATACTGCACGAGTTTCTGTAGAAACGGTAACGTATCTATTGAAGTGCAGGAACGGGAATCGAACAGGTGTCTATAAGCTTCTATCCTTTAGGACTTAATCTTACATGGACGACTCGTTACCGCTACACAACCACACTATTCACAAATTCTCTCAACAAATATCAAACAACATTCCATTATGCGTAAACTCTAACACAAACACGAACACAACATTTATTTCAATTTCTTACCTACAAAACAATTATTTTCGTTTAGAAACCATCTTTTATGTTTTTCATTATTACCATACTTTATATAAAAATTAAGGTTTCGATATAAATCATAAATAATATAGTATAGCAACACCCCTAAGTTGTTTTTGAACTTCTAGATAGTCTAAATATTTAAAACAAAACTCTGAACAAAATAATTAGTCAAGAGCCAACGGCTATTATAACTATTATTTAACGCTGAGTCATAAACCATGAGCGCCCGTCAACGGTGGGCACAAAAAAGTAAACATTTTTTACTATGTTATTTGATACAATAAAATCGGTACTGTCGTTTCGATTTTTGAAATATTAAACTAAATAGCCTGCAGGCTTGCAACAGAAAAAAAATGCGTTTTTAGTTTTGTTCCCCCGAAAAATAACAATGTCCATTTGTCCACCGCCATTGACAAAACGACAGGGTAAACAGTACACGCAATTAAAATATCAAATATGTTGTTCAATTACTCAACATTTTTAACAAAATATTCTAAATTATTTATTATTGTTTGCAAAAAATGTATTCATACAATTCTAAAAAAAACTTTTCAACTTTATATTTTCTTATAGGTACTCGAGATTTTAAACATAAACTATATTTCTGTTCAAATCTCGCAATAGATTTTTTTCATGATTACAATCCTTACTTATTACTTCGTATACGAGAGTAAATATATGTTTTAAGCGTCGCTTAATTCATATTTTGAATATTTAATTATAGATATGTCTGTATGTAGGTACTGTAATTTAAAAACGTATGAGTCTAAAATAATTCACCTATTGTGAGTGATACTTTACTTGTAGGCGTTTTCAGTTTTTGTCTTTTTTAAGTAAAACTAAGCGTTATTTCGAAAATATACTTATTTAGTAAACGAAAAGCAATACAATTTACTACACTTTTTGTTTGAAAATAATTTTGATATAACTTCCGGTTTCTGTGCTATGAATGTTTGATATTTCGTCATTTTTTATCTATTTAAGTATGTTATGAAACCTATCTAAAAATTGCATTGTTATTGCGAATACAATTTATTTTTTTGTTGCAATTCAATTTAATTCTATTATATTTTCGTACTCTTTATTTAATTTAATAATAAATAACAAAGCAAATAATATTTATGACGAATAATATAATAAATTTTTGCAAGTTATTATCCATTAGCAGGATTAGAATCCTCACCATGAAATAGAATCTTTTAACCAAAACAAATGTATATAAAATTCACATTTACCACAACTAAATCCCAGAGTATTTCAAGTGAATTTATGTGACACGCAACGAAACTCCGGTACTGTAAAATTCCGGACAATTAACCGGAGCATTCAGGGCGGGTGTAAGGGTGGGGGGGGGGTACACTAAATTAATTAGCTCTATTATATATATATATATATATATATATATATATATATATATATAGATATATACTTTGTATGTATATAACAGCGCAAATTCGTAATTGTTACGACACATTTGATGGTGTATGTTTGGTACTGCTGGTGGGTTAAGCATTAAAATAGGCTTTGATTTTAATTTGTTGAGGGTGATATTAGCTAGAAATAATTAGGCTTCTGGCTCTGCTGTTTCAAGGGAACTTCTTTCAAAGCTTTATAGAATTGTGACAGAAATGCTATGTATGTATGTATGTATGTATGTACCTAAATCACAGCAGGAGCGACTCGTCTGTTTTAAATATGGGGTTTCATTACAGTTTACTAAATACAAAGAAGAATTTATTATTAAATATATTATGCACATACAGAGAGATTGAAATAATTTTGGCTATATAAGTGTATAAAACCAAATTGTAAAGTAGCCATGAATTTTAATTACTAATTAAGAGACTGTGTGATCTGTTTAAACAATATCAATTTGTTTTAGAACCCAAAATGATGTTTCTTATTTTAAGTCAATTTATTATTTAGTGTTTTTTGGGTAAATATTCCAAAATATTTCGCATAACTTTATTGAATAGGGGAGTGGGGTTGGTTGTAACTTGTTTGCATTTGTAAATCAAATTAAATATGTTTGAAATTGAAATTATAAATGAATAAATATATAATTTAGAGGTTGAAAAATTTCCTTACGTACGTACGTATGCATGTATTTGAAAATGAAGGAAGCGACTTTAGTACCTAAGTAAAGTTTAATTGAAAATAACAATGATAGGTACCTACATATATCTATATAAAAGAAAATAGATTTAACGTATGTACCTATATGTATGTACATACAATTGCAGATATATATATATATATATTATATATATATATATATATATATATATATATATCTTACATATATGTAGGTATAATAATTGTTGACATTCCATTACTCGATATATCTTTACGTATAGCCGACTCTGTATTTGCAGTCCCGTACCAGGTAAATAGTGAGTGACTTGTATGTGAACAGCACACAGCAGATATGGACTCCAGTGGCGTAACACTGAGTTAGCTGCGTAAATGTTTAAATGAACCGGAACCTATGTTAGTGCTGGCCAGTGTGATGGTTGTGCTTGTGCTTTTGCATACCTCTACCTATATATACCAAACGCCAAGTTATTCTGCAATCATTTATTATTTATACCTGGGTAACTGGTGTAAATATTACAAATTCTCTACAATGTTCCACTAAATCAAACATTTAATCAAATCACCGGTTCCTATGTTCATGTCAATTCATCTTTATTATTTATCACTTTTGTATTCATTATTTAATTTTAGACATTTGCCATTACTAAATACTGAATCGTTTATGATACATTCAAATGTATAACATTCAAAAACATCGGCCACTTTCTTTTACGTAGTCAGTATATTTAGATTTGATAGTATATAAATAAAAATATAAAAGTTTAAATTTCAAGAAAATATTTTCATTCATTGTCCAATAAAAGTGTAAAGTTAGTTTATTGTCAGATTTCCAAAGAAAACATGTATTTCAGATTTTAAATGTTGGATTTTATAGTAGTATAAAGAAAATATTATTATTCATTACATATTATTAAAAATTATTATGGCCGGGCATTTTTTAGCTTTCAAATTAACTTTAAACCAGAGAAAATATTTATAGATAATATTTTAAATTATTTACTAACCTTTGTAACGGTTTTTCACTAAACTTATTTGTGACACTGACAATAAATGTTAAATGTCAAAATATTGGAATATTTAAAACAATTGACATGAGACAATGAAACAAATCTACTATGGTAGATGCGATTTATTATATATGATTTCCCATACCTACGTAACTATGGCAATATCAATAAGATATGATCTTGTAACTGATACTTTTGAAGAAATGTTTCAAACAAAAGTTGTGCAGAATACTAATATCTTTCAATGTTATTCTAACTATTTTTACTGCAAGTATAGCCGTTTCAGAGATATTGCAGAAATTGCAAAAAAAGTCTTAAGTAAACATGCACTTCCGGTTTGAATATGCTTTTCAAAAATATGAGGTTTTCCTCCCAGGCATATACAAATCTTAAGTTTAAAGTTTCATAATTTTATCTTCAACGGTGTAGGCTGTAGAGCGCATACACACAGACACACACACACACACACACACACACACACACACACACACACACACACAGGCGTCATTCCAAAAATAGTCAGACTCGATTCAGGGAAGGTCAAAAGATGTATTTCCGTTAAAATTTCGAGAATTTTTTTTCGTGATTACACTACTTACTTATTACTTCGTAAAAGAAAGTAAAAACAATATTATAACTAATTTAAATTTATTCTTACTTTACAAAGCAAGATGGTGTTCATATTATATACCCAAACGGCACAAACATATTTCGAAGATATTCAGCATACATCTTTATATATTTAGACAAATTGTATTTTTGTTTTCAAGCTTATAGAGCTTATAGTTATACAGTTATGTTATTATAAACGAAATACTTAATTTTGATCAATACTTCTACAAAAAACAATCTACGTTGTGTGTGTGTGTGTGTGTGTGACAAATACAAAAGTGAATCATTTAATATTTATAGTTGAACATTGAAATAATATATATATATATTTTATATAATGTGGCATATCATCCATAATAAATGGTGTTTCTTATTCAAACAAATGATCTCTTTGTCTTGGGCTTGACCCTATAGTAAATATATACTTAAAACAACCCTGTTCCGTTGGCAATTGTGTACATACATACATACATACCTTCATATACAAGTGTATATGGTATGGTATAATGTAATGTTACAAAAGCAAGTGTAAATAGATCGGTGATGCTTATAAATCCTTGACTAACCGAGAAGGATTATTGAATACGGTCAAGTAGTTTTGTTTACCGAAGGACCTACTGGCCACGGCCTCTGGGTAAACGGTGCTCAAACAAGGGCCCCACAGTCTTCATATTAACGTTGCTATACGCCTCACTTGTGCTAATTATACCAAAAGGTTATTTAGGGATTTTTACACCAACGCAATTTTTTTTTTTATTTATTCATCAGTATTTTTTTATTCACTCTCTCTCTCTCTCTCTCTCTCTCTCTCAAATGCATATATTTTATATTTATTGGGGCGGTGTATACCTACACTACAACCAGGGTTGCATTTACATTATTATCAAATAACATATATGTATTTAGTTTTACTATTAGGTATAGCAACTAAACAAAACGACGAATTAAATCACACAATTAGTAACAAAATTAAACTAATAGAAATAACCAAAAAAATGTTCGAATTTATTAGAAAATATCTCAATTTGACAATTTTATTTTACTATAAGTATGTAAACTCATATAGGTAATAAACAAAATCACTTTTTGTTCTTATTTATATATAAATTATTTTAGGGCTAGTATTAAAAACAATTTAATCAACCATTAAAATGTATTCCTTAATCAAAATAAACAACATCGAAATAAAATGTAATTTTTTATAGAAATCATTTAATTTTTAAATTTGGTTCCTAAGTAGATTCAATTTTTTTCTAAACGTTTATTAGAATTAAGAGATATTTAATTCTCTTTGTATGAAAACCACGTTAGTTTTAAGTACACCCCTGTACGCTACACTTGTGTGTATGGAAAGATTGGCCAGCCTGATATCCACCCACAAGACCAAGCTAATAAGCACCTGCTCGGCGATCGCAGGTGATTCATGACCCTTAAGTACAGGGCCGGCTCACCGACAATACACGTGTGTACCCTAAGGGCCATCTAATACATCTGCATACCGCCCCTGTCGCCTAGACACTATACAACAAAAATCTCTATTCAAAATATTCAAACAAACAAAAAACATTCGGCTACAATACATATATATATATATATATATATATATATATATATATATATATATATATATATATATATATATATATATACATATATATATATATATATATATATATATATATATATATATATATATATATATATATATATTACAATTACGTTTATTTTAATTCCAGGGAACACTGATGATGGAACTGCATTGGATTTCATCCTCAAGTTGACCAGCGCTTCTATATGGTATGTTTATTTAAACTTAGTGCAAATTTCACTTATGATATCATGATGAAAATATCGTACATATATGCCCCCGCGCCTCCCCCTTTCTGATGTACCCCGCGCCCCTTAGTCGTAGTGTTGTATCCCCATGTTGCGTTTCAGTCAATTAATTATCTGGGTGTTCACAGCTATGTAAACAGTGACAGCCACAGCATCCCTTTAAGTTTGTTTTTAATTAAACAAAAATGGTTATTACATCCTTTTTACTATTCCATTTGTGCCGACAGACACACACATACGTAGATACGGTGGTGTACAATCAAAGAGAGATAGAAATAAACGTACACTCACACACAAACAAACACACATCATGCAAACATCGTTGAGTTAAATGTTTTGTCTCTGTTTGCTATCTTTACCGCGTGCTACTTGTCCCTGTCTATCTATAGCTGTTTCTTTTTAAATGTGTGTGTGTGTGTGTGCGTCATATGTTAAATTAAAGATCAAATAATCCTGTGATTGGGTTAGCTAACACCAACATCTGGTCTGACTGTGTTGGTTTAGTCTGATGAGAGTAGAACTAGTCAATGTAAAAAGGGGTTTTGATTCAATGTATGTATGTATGTATGTATGTGTGCCTGAAATCCCTAAAGGCCTCCGCCATTCTAGAATACATCCTAGACTATTATTATTATTATGCATCCTTATTGAAAAAAACCATCGCTTTTATTGTCTTTCTAAGTCTGATAATAACTTAGAATTAAGAAACTTGAGCATTCTTAGGACTAAAATGAAATTGGTAAAAGAAATCCATTTACCGCTTTAGTAATCCTTCTTGAATTGTCCTTTTAAGAACATGTTTATCATTTATTCCTAAACGTATAGGGACACCAAATTTAATTATGAAATCCCCTGATAACCATAAAATGTAAGGATCTATTATCTGTTGAAGAACTTGATAACTTTTTTGAATACTTAGTGGAAAGGAACAATCATTTTGTAATCTTTAAAATATTTGTAATGGCAATAGGATCTATCTTAAGTTGTCCTTAGAGGAACATGATACTAGGTGTTTTCTTCAAACTTGATGAAACTTCACTTTTCTGTTTGAATTGTTATACTTAGAAGATCTCGAAACAGTTTTGTAAAGAGATTCATTGTTGTCCTTAGAAATGTAATACCACATCTAAAATTGTCCTTCAGGATAGGACCATAACACTTAACGTCTTTCTTTTCGAAAGCGTTTTCTAATGGTATTCATTATAAACTTAGAAATTTAAAGATCCTTCTTGAATTCTTCTGTTATGGGTTTGAATTAGTTTTGTAATGAAATTGGAAATTCATTGGACTTCATAGAAATTCTTTAAAGAAGATAGAATTTCATGTGGTCTTAGAATGTGATAGGGGTTTCAATCAAAAATCTTTTATTGGTCGAATTTTGCGATGGTGGACCATGAAAATTAAAGATTGTTTGGATTTGAAAGGAATAAAGATTTTGATCCTGATTCCGGATGGTTTTTCGTGATCTATACATTTAGATCTTCCCGACTGTACAGCAGTGTAGTATGGTGTTCTCTTAGCGATACCCCTGACTGTAGTGATGATGTTGTGGTCTGGAGCCTTCCAAGACTCCAAGTGTCGGCTTCGAGGTGGATTCTGGCACCAGGTGTTGAAAGTGGGCGTGCATGTCACCGTTGATCCGCGGCCAATCAAAGCAGCAGTAATTTGTCACCTGTCGTCTCGCGGATGTTCAAGCCCAACCCACCTTCTTCGTACTGGCACCGAGCTCGCGCAACCGCCGCGCGTTGTTACCGCCTCCAATAACGTGCCGCCGCCGAAATCCACCTCCGCCGACATATCCATGTTGCCTTCCACCAGATCCGGCGGTGGTGGATAGTTTAGCGCGAGTCCGTCAGGTAAAGTGGTGGCGCGTTCTTCGGCGCGAAGCGCAGATTTCGTGTTCCATCGCCAAGTCGACATTCAGCCGCCGAATTCCACCGAAGCCGCACAGCAGAGACCAGACAAGCAACTTCGTAGCTAGCGATCGTCGTTCGTTGCGCCAGTTATAGATTGAACGTCGGTTGGTCGTGTTACTGCCGGAGCGAGCATCTCTCTATATATTATATATATATATATATATATTCTTCCACAGATTGTCTCGTGTTGTTGATGATGTGCTATAGTAATATGTGAGTGTATTGTGTGGCTTTGTCTTGTTGCTCGAAGGGGTTAACTTGTTGGGTTCTCCAAGTGAACAGTGTCTGATGTCCTCTACTTACTTGGTGCAATGTGTGCTTCAAGCATGTTCGCCCAACGCACGATGGACTTTTAGCTAAGAAGATATTATACACGTACTACATATATAATATTGTCACTCGGTCTCGGCCTGCTGACCGTCTCCGCGGGATACCAGAAAGGTTAGTCCCAGATTCTTCGGAATAACCGTTGCTTTTTGAATTCTTCTTCGCTCTGCACACACGCACAAAAGAGCCCAATACAATAGCCTAAACATTTTCTTACCTACAAATATATGTATAGCATCGTTACGAATACATTTGTGCATTCCGTATACCTAGTATTTATTTGTGAATATACTTTTAGATTTCTGTTTCCCTAATTCTACATAGTCATAACATCTAGTTATACCAATGCTTCATTTTAATGCTAGTATGCAACTAGTCGAAACTTTAAATATATATTTTTGTATAATTCCTAAATAGTTTCGCAAAGCTCCAATTTAAAATTTAAAAAAAAAACAACCCCCCCTTCTACCAAATCGTTTCAATAACAGTCAGGTAGAATCGTAGCGACCTTCAATCATCTGTGTGTATTATAAAGTTGGGAAATATGTTTTTAGGGGTCCTAATATAAAAACGGCACTTCCCCACCCTTACTCCTTCGCCCGACAACTATTTTATAAATGTGGTCCTCGTAAAATTGGAATATCGTTCCCGAGGAATAGCTACTTAAAAAATAATTTACTTTCAGACTTATTAGATAGCTAAAGGCCCAATTTAAAGTAGAAAGCGTATATAGCGCGTGAGGGGTTGTTTCGATGTGTGTGTTTAAATATATATATATATATATATATGTGTGTGTGTGTTGTGTGCCTGTGTTCAGATCGATATACAAGCCGTCTTGATTGAATGAGATTGCAGACCACATGGGACTCGGGAGCTTGGAACAAGTTCACGTTGTTCTGTTTACGTTTCTTACTCGAGTCGTCGCTACGCCGGCTACGACACCTCTAGCACCTCGCTCGCTCGCTTGCCGTAATTCAGCCGACACAATAATGCCTTTAATCACCGCGCGATATTGTTTCCAATCGCACGAAACTTTTCACCCAAAAAAACTAATCACGATCGCTTATTATTGTTACCTATAGATTTACTTAATTAATGAAACATCCGGCAACTACAATTAATTTTAATGGTGTTTCTTAACAAGCAATTATATAACTTGTTAATTAGTAGCCTATTACTGTTTCGGGAACAAATTCATTATGGCTTATAATATACTTTCTTTATTTATTATATAAATAATACTTTGTTGAGAGATGTAATTAGATTAATAAATACACTTTAGAAGGAAGGGGGGAAGGTTGGTTAATGTACCTATATATAAGATATCATCATCATCATCATCAGAGCGGATAGATGTCCGGGACAATCGGGTCGACCTGTAGCGTGGCCATCTGAAAAACGACGCTTCGCGTCCGTGTTGCACGTGTGCGAGTGTCTCAGTTATTTATATAAACGGACGGCTGCGTCGACCGCGGTTACAACTAAAACGTTTTTGGCTTCCAACTTTACCAGATACTACTATATATTTTACTTTCTGTTTTAATAATACCCGAATTAACTTGGCTTGCGTTATACGAGTTATTTTTATACACACCTACCTACCATAATATGACGTAACTTTGTTGATAATTCAATTTAGGTATAGGTATACAAATATAATCAATAAGGTGCGATTGTAAAATCTTCTTCTGGTAACCAAATTTCTTCTTAGAATTACCATTTCGTACTCAACATTTTATTATAGTTTTTTAGTGTTTAAAGTTGTTTATGTTAAAACGTTGATCTAATTTTCCTAAAAAGGTTTTCTTATTTAATTTAAACTAAAGTATATTATAGCGAGACTACATCCTGAGAATATAGTTTTATTTTGCAAATCTTATCTTTGTCAATATTTAGAAAATTAAAAAAAAAAATATATATATATATATACTCGTATGTTTAGATAAGTCTGGGATATAAAGATAAGTGTTTTTTAGGAAATGGTATTTATTTCATGCGTATGTACTACTTACTATTACTATTTAAATATCGTGTATTGAATATATATATATATATATATTTGTTTGGTGCGTATTCCAAATTAGGAATGGGTGTGTGTGTGTGTGTGTATGTGTAGATTATCGGATGACCTCGCTAATCGTCCAGATAATTCAATTGGCGGACGATTGCGGGCTTGTTAATCCGGGTGACCACTCGTGCGGTGTATGTGCGGGCTGCGGACTCCTCCGGGGCTCCGGGGACGGCAGTGGCGGATGTATTCCGGTCTCGTACGCGCGTCCAGCCATACCCGAAACCTGGCGGCGACCAGACAGATTATCACTTGCTTGTTGACACCTTCTTACTTACTATATACCAACTATACAACTGAGAACACTTGTTTCATAATATACTCCATATCCGTATCCTTCTTATACCATCACCACAGACTTTCAGACAGAATTTCTTTTATTTATCTACTAGAACATATTTATTTTCTACACATGTTATTTCATATTATCCTCAATATGATTTCATTTTCATTGATTCCATTAATAAATCAATAAATTACATTTTTGCTGTAATTACATGTAAGATTGCTTACGATTGAACTACATTTAATTCCTTACAGTTGTATTTTCTATAATAATACTTTGTTTTTAAATATATATATATATATATATATATATATATATATATATATATATATATATATATATATATTTATTGAAATATTGAATACTTTGTGCTTGAAATAGTTTCTAGTTCATATGTAAATTTATTGATTTATTTATTTATAATTTATAAATTTATTTACACCTATAAATTTAACATTCCTTGATACAAGATGGGTATAAGCTATAAAAGTTTGTGGCATGTAAGGGGAGGCTAAAAGCGAGGAGTAAGTGGAAGGGAAATCGCGAAAGGGTTGCAAAGCGCAGGACGCTAAAAGGGGTACAAGTTTAATCAATTGTAGGTACAGTCATGCACAAAAACACACCAACAAACACAGCAACCTTTGATTGTATCTAATATATATATATATATATATATATATTAAATACAAAACATTACTTGTGAAAAGAAATTTAAGGTTTCATACTAAAGATGAATTAATCGCTTATTACGTTATTTGTGTAATATTTTAAGGCTGCGTACAATTCAAAATATTTGCAGTGGCTTGCACTGGGCTTTCGTATATAAACTATTAATTTAATAATATATTGAACAAATAGAAACATAATTAATTTTAATCACAATAACAAAGCAATTTTTAAATAGGTTCATCAATTGTTTCAAAGCATATTTAGGTAGATTAAAAATTATGAAATTTCAAATATTTATAGTACGTAAAGCGGAAGTTATTTCAAAAAAACTTTTCAAATAAAAAGTGTAAAAAAATTGATTGTCTATCGTTTATTAAATAAGTACATTTTTGAAAGAACGGTTGTTTTTTCTCAAAATAGATAAAAACTACTACTTTTAATTAAAAACATTAAATATGTTGTTCATTCGTTTTTTTTTTTTTTTAGAGACGCTCAAAATTGATATTTTCGTTAAATGATATATTTTTTATGATTATAAAACTCATTAAATTTCGTATATGAAAGAAAAAATGTTATTTTTGAAAACAAACGCGTTTATATTAACAAATGCACAATAACAATTGATGTAGCAATGATTCCTTGACTTCCTAGTGAAAATAGTAATTAGAAATATTGTAAAAATAAAACAAAATTGCAAGTTAAAGAATGTAGTGACAAACACACCAAATTTACGAAGGGATACTAGTACACAATTTCATACTAAATTCATATAAAACTGTGAAATATAAAACAGAATTAAGTATTTTGAAATGTTTTATATATCTCGAAACACACACACACATACCTACATATGTATATGTATGTAGAGAAAGAGTGAACGTAATTTTGCACAAAACACAGTTAAACGTTACGAATTGGTATATGTATGTATGTATGTATGTATGTAAGTATGTATGAATGAGAATTCTTGTACACGTGTGTATGTCTCTATGTATGTGCTATGGAACTTTTCAATTGTTTTTCACCCTTCTATTCTCATTCTCATCGTAAAACAATCCCCCTCCCTTGCTCTGCCTGCCCCCGGACATTCCTAAAAACAATGTGTGCCGATTTAATAAACTAAATATAGGAACGTTGCATTGCACACGTATAAGGTATAAGTATATTGGATTGGGGGTGGCAAAAGGCAATATTATACCTATATAATTGTTCCACAGGAAGGGATTGCGAATTTATAAACATATATGTATGTAGTACGAATAGTACCTACATACATATATGTTTATTTTTATTTTTATGCACTTACAAATATTAATTAGACATGATATCCTGTTATTTTAAGACCTATTAGACTTTTAAAAAAATATTAAATAATATAACAACAAGAGCCTAGATATACATACAGAAAAGTGTAGGGTATACTTTTTATGTTATAAGAATTGAATGTGACCCTAATATTGTTCCAATGCACAAGGGTAGAATATAGTGGGGCGAGGGGTTGTATTACCCTCTCATTTCCGGTTTCCTCTCCCCAACCCTCTACACCTTCCTCCTCCTGCCCCTCACCCGGCATACAGCTGGAGTATAATTAATGGAAAGTTCACACGAAAATACCTCATTTCGCCGATACACACAAACACACACACGCAAATAGATTTGCACTGTTTTGTTAGTGTGTGCATGACAAAATCTAAATATCGAACATATATGGGAATTTTTACACCCTCTCCCCTCACCGATGGTGCCACTTCAACGATCGCAGGACCGGCATTTGTTGTAATTCAATCGACGCAGCTGGTCGCGGACAAAAAGCGATATTTTCTAATAAACTCACTTCATGGCTTTACTATAAACATACCTACTCGTATGTATGTACATACATACGTAGTGTAAAAGAGCTTAAGTGTTCGGTTTACATGCTACTATAATAAATAGGCTGTGACGTCATTGGTCACCATATAACATGATTGCTTAAAAAACAGCGTTGAGTATTGTGAATAGACTAATAAATAATATTATCCTAAGTAGAAATTTACGCTAGTAGTTCTAAACATATTTTTACAAATAAATAATATTGTTTTACAATTTGTTTCGATCGTAGTTTTGATAGTTTCCATATTAAAAGGCAGTTTGTTGATATTTTATTATTATAGCTATTTATTTTTAGATGATTGTGTGTGTGTTGTTTTGCAAAATAGAAAAGTTCAAACTAATTTTTCCAGAAATGATATCCTAGGTACATACATACATATGTATGTATGTATGTCCAGAGTGACAACCCCGTTGAATAGTTCATTAAACTGACGAAATATACACATGGCGCCGCCGCCGCCTCAATAGAACTTGTTGGAAAAACAATTACACTGATTTATCGTCAAGTACTACCACATTTTCTCTCTCTTTCCCTCAGCCTCTCACTTCGTTTGATTTATTTTACTTCCTCTCACCCCCTTGCAGCCCCCCCCCCCCCCCCCTCCTACCCGTGCGTTTCAAACTACTTCCCACCCGGTGTTCTAGTATCCAATATTCGACAGAGTATAGAACGCTCCCTGAATATAAACACATTTAGGGGTTGGGGTTGGCCAACTTATGGACTTGTTCATAACATAACTAACATATCGGTAAATATTTAATCATATCTTCGGGGTTATATTGTTAATAACGACCCATTGCTGAACAGTGCTATTATTAAAGGCACATTTTCGGAAACATATTTTTTATTTCATTTATAAATCTAAAAAGCATTGCCGAAATGATTATAATTTTACGTGGATTTTAAATATTTGCATAGCTGTTGCATTCTAGTTGGCTTGACTTCGCAGTAGTGTAGCGACAAAGAGAACCGATTATAACATATGTTCTAGATAAATGAAAATGCGTAAGAATTTTAATAATGTGTCGTAATAAATTAATATAAAAATCAACACATACAGTTTTTAGATGAAATCTTTCATTAATCAAATAAATCCTCCATATTAAAACAAAGATAGAGTTAAAGTTAAAATGAATAAGACATATATACACACAGACACACACACAGACACACACACGATGTTGTGTTATATATATATATATATATATATATATATATATATATATATATATATATATATATATATATATATATATATATATATACGTGTATCCACATTTTTATGAGAGATAGAAAGAGAGAGAGAGAGAATGGTAAAAGCGAATTATTTAATTACAATCGGGCGTCACGACCAAACTGTGTGTTCCTGCACGGGATACTGAGGGAGCATGAGACGAGGGGGTTGTGGGTGAGAGCGGCAGGTTGCGTGGCAACGTCTCTCGCCTGTTTTTTAATTAAAACTTGGGGGCATATGTGGCCCACACCGCCATGCCCATTAGCTGGACCAATTTCATATGTATGTGTGTGTGTGTGTGTGAGTGTGTGCGTGCGTGTGTGTGGGCCAGCACCGAAAATTAATACCGCGACGGAGACGGGGGAACATGCGCGCATTTCAACCGAGAATCAAATGAACTTTATTAAATATTATAGTAAACCAAATCGAGTGATTTTAAGTGCGACGCGGTGTCACTTAAAAGTTACTTTTGCCTCTCGCAACTAAACGTGACATACTCGCACATAACAAATGTTATCAGGACAGATAGTAATGTGACATAGTTAACTATAGATTATATGACTATGTCGGTTGAAGACATAAATAAGTGTTTATCTAAATTAGGTTTAACTACATTTAAAGATAAATATACAAACACCCATTGCATTTGCAATCAAATTATTATTAAGTATGTACCTACTTATTCTTTGTTTCTTATACAATTTGCTAAATAGGTATTAATTGCGAAAGTTGTCATTTTTTATTTTGTTTTCATTAATATTTTTAATTGCAATTTTCACTAGAAAGCAGCAACATTGGTAATGATAAAGGTACATAAATTATTTTTAAATCTGTTCATTTCCGGAAAATTGAATGAAATTTCCAAAAATTTAATACCTAAACTGTTTTCATTGCGAATAGGAATAACAATCATTTTATATTACATTTCTACCTACAAGTCCAGACATTCAAATTGAAACAAACCATAAAACACGGATTTGTTTATAAGATTAGTATCTTTTAAACCAAATCACATTTCATTTATAATTTTGTATTCATGACAATCTAAAAATATTAATAGCCGCTTTTCAGAAAATTATAACATAAGAAACAATTTTTTTACACGACCAAAAATGTTTATAATTTACGAAATAATATTGTGCACCTTTTTTATACTTAAGGGTAGTTTATTTTAAGGTTTAGTTACCCTTATAGTGATTGCGAAGTGAACCCTTAAAAACGAGACAACAGCTAATGAATTTTTGTCACGAAATAATAATTTAAAAGCGGTTGACCATATACGATGCTAAATCCAGATTACTTGATTAATGTACTTATAATCTCACACATGGACACACACACACATGGACATCACAATAGAGTTGATACGAATCGCCCTATATGTGATACGAAGAGACGTGTTGGTTAGTTGTAACATCCTGCGTAAAACGAAAAGTATTTTAATTTCCATTCGTAAACGTATAAGAGTAGATTTAAGCTTTATTTGGTGACAAATGGAAAGATGTAATCATAATATTTCCGGTCTTGAAAGAAATTAGGTGAAAATGAACGTGCATTTTACTTACCTAAATAGTTTAAAATCAGAACGTTGAGTTATGGGCCTTAAACTCTGACTTCTTTGTGTGTTGTGTGTTTGTGAGTGTGTGACGACATGTGGTGAGGACAGGAATTACGCTGAATGACCACAAAAAATACAGATTCCAAACCAGATAATTTATAATTTTCATATGGCGAGGGTGGATGGTTTATAAATACCTACAATAACTTTATGATGTCTATGATGGTTAATAGTTTTAAATTATGTGTTTTGTGAATTTTATAAATGTCCTCCTACCCCTTTTTGGTGGTAACAAATTGAAGTAACAAGTTAAATTTAAGTGTTCCCTTAAATAATGTTTAGTTTAATCCTCTTATGTACACAAGTTATTCAGTATATACCTAAAAAAATGTTCATAAAAACAATAGTTTACTTACATACGTTATATATATTTCCCACGAAATATATTCAATGATAACTGTTATCACACGCACACAGAATTACCTGTAGGCTATGATATCACCTACACAGGTATGTCACATGTAATGATAAGAGATTGTTTGTATGGGTGCATAATGATACACCGGAAAAGAGATTTACTAATCAGATAGTTTGATAACACTAACATTTGAAATATATTTTTAAAATGTTTTTTTCAAAGAACATTACTTTTTTATATTACGCTATTATGTGTGTTGAACGTAAAGAATATTAATAATTAATCGTTAGATTAAACAGTAATATTAATTAATGTTTATATATATATATATATATATATATATATATATATATATATATATATATATATATATATATATATATATATATATATATATATATTTGTTTTGTTTTGTTTTTATTTCGTTTATTTGTTGTATTCATTGTCCTTGATTTTAATATCAGGTATTATATATCAAGGTATGTGCAGTACGGGTTATTCTATCATTGGAAAATTGGTTTGCAATATATGGAGATTGAGATAAAAATTAGTTTTTTTAATTATTTATTGTTATTTATTTACTTCTAACTTTGTATGAAAACGATTTTAGTGAATATAAAATTGGTAATAGACCTTCAAAAAAATTCTTAACAATTTGATATAAAAATGGCGAATAATATCCATCCAGTGTACCTACCTACCATAGACTGAGCATTATAGCGTTCGTATTAAATTTAGCAGCAACTATACTTATAAAGTTAATTAATGTCAGTTTGATATTAACGTCATTACACACACACACACTCACACACAGAACAGAGAATGGAAGGCGGTGAAGGGTGCGGGCAGCTCCACACTAATTACAAATGCAATTTCATCTGAGAACTACTCTCTCTAATACATTTCGTTAAAAATCTGCCCAGTTAAATGTAGGTGTGGCATCATCATACATACATACATTATTACACACGTAACACATACTTACGTATTTATTAAATCTATATTTGTTTAAATATATATATATATATATATATATATATATATATATATATATATATATATATATATATATAAATAAATAAATAATAAACAATCTTTTGACCTATTAGATAAATATATAATCGATTCTGTATATTTAATTTCGTGGTGCGATTGTGTTTAAGGGTAGGTAAAGGGTTAGGCCCCGGAATCAATTAGGGGTTGACGGGTTCGAATGCCTAATGAGAAAACTGATCACTTAAAAGTTGTGGCATCCCTTATTAGTGAAACCCTCTCGCGGTGGGCTTGTAACCTAAAAAGGTGTTTTAATTAAGCGACACGTATGCGCATGCATCGTTTTCTAGATTATATATAATATATGTTTAATTGGGAAACTTTTTATATTAGGGGCTGAAATATATGAGACGTGAACAATGTTGATGCACAAATTATATTATTACAATAATTCGCACATGTGTTTGGCCCGCACCACTAATTAAATACCAAATGTAGTTTGCTAATAAAATGACTAATGATGTATCGAAATGATCATTAGAAATATAAAAACCTCCAGGGATGCATCAGTCATGATTAATTGTAATAATAATAATGATAATTATTATCTAACAACCCTAAGACATAACGGAGTAGGTATATTTGAGTGCAAAAGAGTGGACAATATGATTAGTAGAAGAACATTACACGTGTGTGTGTGTGTGTGTGTGTGTATGTTACGTTACGCCATATTGATATTTATGTATGTATATGGCGCACGAGATTCTTCAGCACAACTATCTCTCTACAGAGTATAATTAAGCCCGTTTAATTAAACCGACAGCCAACTAATACCGCGTATATCCACATAAATTGAAGTTTCATGTAGCAGTATTATGGTCCATAATGATATATAAACATTCCATACCCCCCTCCCCCTTCCACTACTACAATTGGGGGCGCTTCACACACTATTTTCACTCTGCTGTTATTAAGGGTGTTGTATCTACATCATGTGTACGAAGTTTTACCTGAAATCAACAGACATTATCTTGGTCTCGTCTATCTTCCCTAGAATCAAGCTAACCGGCTCTTAAACATCAATTTAATCACGTGTTTCAATTTGTATTCTAGTGCTCTACCACACAGACACACACACACACAAGGATTACAACTTTGGCTGGACCTGGTACCAAAATGCAGTCCAAATCACCTCACACTTCTTGAAGGTAGGATTCTTGAATATTCTAATATTCCTAAAAAATGTTCCCTAATGATTGGCAGTCCGTATATATATATATATATATATATATAGTATATATATATATATATATATATATATATATATATATATATATATATATATATATATATATATATATATATATATAATATATATATATATATATATATATATATATATATATATATATATATATATATATATATATATATATATATATATATATATATATATATATATATATGCTATTAGATATATAGCCAGGGTCAACACAATCAGCTCAGAGTCTAATTTAACGGGTGTCAAAATGCTTAAAATAAATCATCCAAGTATAATGATGGTCAATTTGGTCCCCTAACTAATTGCCAATATGTGATTATAACGAAACATAGCCGTGCTACGTACACACCAGTGGCGTATCAAGCGAAGCGTTTTACCAACAACCATCAAGCATATTTCTGAAATTATTTATCAATTTATCACAACTAAATTATTACATCTTTTTAATTACTTTATACATGCATCTTACATACTTCTGCAAAGTGCAAATACGTTTCACTAAATCGTTTCAAAAGTTATTTAGTACTTCATTAACTCCGATACTCTAATAATAGATGTATATGAATTAAAAAAAAAGTTAAAACTATTTCTTGTTTGTGTAGTGATTTAAATTTTAGGAATTTGGTATTTTTAAAAATTTTTTTTTTATTTTTATTCGATTTAACAAAATAAATAAATGTCGCTAATTTAAATCTTACATTAAAGTATAAGGTTGCTTTTAACACTTATAAAATGTTTTGCAACATGAACGTTAATGTAGAATAGTTTTTCGTACGATTTAACCTCTTGAAGATCCGTAATGCTTTGTAGTAATATTTTCCTCGTTAGGTACATACATACATACATACCTACTGTTGTCTGTTTGTCAGTATATTTATACTTTGGTGCAGTGTAAACGCGACCGTAGTTTTCTTCGGTGTTCATTACTATGTAAAGTAGCGTTGTCCGTCTACGCGATTGATTTACTGGTTCCCGCTCTTAATTAGGATATTAAAAAAATAATTACTCCGAAGCAAACTCACTCTGTATGTTCATTCACTTCACAGTTTTATCTTCGTCACTTTGGCGCCCTGTCATTCGGCCCACCACCCCACCCCCTCCCCAATATTCTTACGCTGAAGAATGGCTTTTTGTACCATATACCTCTATATACATACATACCTATATAGGTATAGAAGTTTAAATATATGTTAAATAAATTTTGAAATAAATCATTTGTCATTGTCTTATAGTATCTATATAGACTAGCTATCGTTTGGACTTACTTAAAAATGGCTCAACTAAATTAAGTTTAATTCAATATATAGCGCAATTAGTATTTCTAGTTTGTCGTGAATATTAAATTATAAATTAAATTGCGATTTGTTTAGGAAATATTCATTTATAAACAATTATGTGTTTTTTTTTGATTTGTAGGAATTTAAATTTTTATGAACTTTGTGTTTGTAATTCATGATAATAAAAGTAATTTAGGTATTTAATTGTGGTAGGAAAATTTTTATTTTTAGCTTTCCTGGAAATTATGATGATAAAACGATTTTTTTTTTTGAAAATTAAAGATATTGGCGCAATAGTTTAGAAGAATAATTTTAGTTTTCTATATAAAATTCTGTTGTATAGATTCTATACTATATATGTACATATATTAGCGTAAAAAAAAAATATATATATACATATATATATATATATATATATTGTATCAAATATGGTACCTATCAACCCCCGCTCACCGGAAAGTCCGGTGATGAAGCCCGAACCACAGATCCGGGTACCGTAATAAAACATATCGGTCCGGACTCCCCCTTCAGTTATTTCCAATTTTGACGTGATACGAATGTCAAATATTAGATTGATATGACCTCTTCAAAATCGGCGTTGTTATATGTACCCACCGTCCCTCCCGCTGCCAAATGTACGCCACTGCTCGCTGGTCCATGAAACATTACCTATTTTGTGCTGCATGTATTTTCAATATACCCAAACTACATTTAGCGTCCGATATTACTCTAATACTACTACTACAACTACAGCGGTCCTTTTCCAACCGACACATATCTATCGTACATATGCCGGTTATTGATAGAGTACCTATTTTCTTCTTTTTGCTAGTAAACGTAAATACTATAAAACATTTTTTACGAAATATAATATATTTAGAATTCAAAGTAATCAAGTTTAAAACGCAATATTTTTAATTTACTACTATAATTGTCATACTAATTGAAAATTGAATTAATTTTTAGTTTTTTCTTTGTACTGTATTCAAATTCAATCAAATACACATACACACTCATGTATGTTGAACAGAGAAAGTTCTATATAGAAACGATGCGATACGCTATATACGTATTGTCGTCCTTCGGACAGTCCTGGCAATGTCCTGTAATTAAAACGCCGTTTACGAGAGTAGCCGCCGCCGCCACCGCCTGGAGGGAAGCCGTGGCGGCGTGCTGATGCGGGTTGCGAGGGAGACGGCATGTTTAATCAGTCCACCCGGAATCGTTCCGGTGGTCCGCAAAAACCGCCTCTCGCCACACGGACATCACCCAGAGTCCGGAGGAACGAACGCGATCAATTTAAACCAATCTGCACCGGAACCCAAGTACCGGCGTAGGTACTATATACATACGCGAGTGTGTCTTTAATTTATTTAAATAATTATGCTTTTATTATTCTTTTAAATTGGTCTTAAAAGCTTTGATGACGTTCAAATTTAATTAAAAATATATATATATCTACTACTTGGATTTTATATCAAAGCCAATATGGCCGCCGATTACACACCATATGCTCAATGCTAGACTAGTTGTTATACTTTACTTATGTAAATTCATCTTACGTATTTATAAGTTTAGAAATCATTATTTCTTTTCGATAAATCGTATTTGTTTTATAATTTTGTATTCAAGACGATCCAAAGACACCATTTATTGTAAATTTTAAATGATTTTTGATTGGGTTGGGACATATTTAAAAAAAGAAGAAATTGTCATGAAATAACAATAGATATTTTTCCCGCGACCTTAAGAGGTATCTCTGCCGGTAACGCTTCTGATTTCACGATTTCAGTCGAACCTAATTCGTATATTTATTTGATTCGTCTATGGTGTTTTGCTAATATTTGTGTGTGTGTGTGTGGGGTGGAAAGAGGGTGTTAAATAGAATAGAGGGTAGGATTACTGAGTGGTTTAGGATAAAATCAAGTGTAGACAACTTCGTACGTACGTATATATATATATAATAAGTTGGTTACCTATCTATCCATCTATCTATATATATTTATAGATCTGGTAGTGTTAGTGTGTTAGTATGTGTGTATATTAATATTCCGCGATTGCGTAACAGGCCTGGCGGCCGCAATGAACCATTACAGGAAGTAATTAAAGCTGTATCTATGGTTTCGCGGACCGACAGATAGATAATTGCAAATTATACAATAGACAACACACATATATAGTATGTATAGTCCGGGACACGGCAACCACCGCGCCGCGCCGCACCGCGCCACACTGCGCTCACGGCAAAAGATCGCTTTCTAAACATCTGAAATTAATTTGTCCATTTTTTTTTTTCGCTTTCTGTAAACTATAACGAACTAGGTGTGGTCCACTAACATCACCTTATTATTATTATTATTATTAGCTTTTAAATATATATATATACATACTCGTACATGTATATCTCGTTTCTAAGCAACATTTTGCGCTAAATCAGTTTACCTATAAATATTTAAATATTTACTGCTAAGATAAATTACTATGTAGGTCAGTTTTTAATGAAAATTCCGCTTTGGTATTTTAATTTTATTAACTATAGTAACAACGATTTAATTTTATAATCACGCATCGATATGACCAGCACGTGGTTTTCTTATACGTTGTTGTTTTTCTGCCATGTATATTTTTTAAATGTTCGAAATAATTTTTGAGTATCTCTAAATAGCTAGAATAATTTAGACGAGTGGCTAGCGGCAATTCGTAAATGAGATTGTTAAAAATGTACAAATCAATGATAGACCATTGCCCGCGGGACATATTTGTGATGTGATGTAATATGGGCAACATGTGAAATAGAATTACAGTTTTGGTTGCAGTATTAAAGAAATATTAACTGCGAAAGGAATAGGTGCAAAAGGGAATGTGTGTGTGTGTGTGTGTATATAGGTAATAATGAAATAAAAAGTGTTTGTAATGTTTTCGTTACCGGAGTAGTACATATAGTAGTAATTAGCATTACATTGGGTTAATAATAATCCTGGTATTCATTACTCGAGGATACTCATTTAATTAGCTCATTAGGCGCCTAATTGATGCTCTCTCCAGAAGAACCAGAATAAAGCAGAAGAGAAAAGTTGTAAATAAGAACGTCGCTACGCCTTCCTAAAAACATCACCCCACCCTCTCACCACATAGACTCTCTCTCTCTCTCTCGCTTACTCTCCTTTCTTTCTATCTTCCTTCCTTCCTTGACTGGCGTCTTGTCCTAATTGAGTACGAAACTGACTTGGAAAAATTTAATTCCAAAAGCTCAAAGGCGTGAAATGCCCTCTTTATTTACTTGTAATTATTTGATTACTTTCCCGGACTTTTTCCGTTGATTGTTGTCGTCGTCGTCTTATCGTACCGCGGAGAAATGTATTTATTGCTTGAAAAGCCGTTGGCGTTGGGGTGTGATTTGGAACTCTATTGAATTATAGATTATTATATATATATATATATATATAATTTTTTATTTTATTTACTTGACCAAACATTACGCGCAATTGTTGGAATTTCCCATATATAATAGAGATTTATGCTTTGTTCACGGTATACTGGCTTCATTGTGCGTAGCGTTCAAAAGAATCACAACGTTGGCTTCCCCCTTCATCACGGACGCCCATGGGACCCCAATGCACCCAACCAAACATCCGCCTCCCAACAAGGACAAACTATTCATATTTTTGGGACAGTTTAAACATTTTGAATTGCTATGACTGCTACAATTTAACTATTCTGCTTCTTGTGCTGTGTCATGATGATGATAGTGATATATTAAATGAATGAACGAATCAATGAATGAATGGACGTACGTTGTTATTTCTGAAAAAACACTCGAGACATCCGTCTAAGATGAATCAGACGTGTGAACATTTTAAATACCTATGTCCTTTTGGTTAGAGAAATCATTTTTTTCAAATTTAATACTATATCTGTGTCTAATCATTTAATATTTTTAGTTGAACCGTTTTTTGACATAATTATGCAGCAAGAAGCTCTATTTTATTGTACAATCACAATTTTATTAGCTGACTGACATATTGGGATAACAAAGTCTCTTACGATATTATTTTTGCAATATCAACAAACAAAATTAATTTACGATTATTGTCATATACGGTGTATTGTACATACAACCCCCCTTAGCCGCCATTTACACACCGGTGGTTTGGCAATAAATGTTCTGGAGAATTTGGTTACTTCCTGTTCAGTTACCCAGGGTAATAATAAAACTTTATAGGGGGTAACATCCCTCCGATGTGAAAATTCCAAAATATAATATTAAAAAGTGCAAATATAACGATGTTATGTATCTATATACATACATACATATAGTACTTTCATGTTCTCAATATGTATTTATTAATCGTTTTCGGACACATTTAGGTACTTTCGGCTTCAATCATATTCTTTGTTTATTTGTTTGATTCATTCTAAAGATATCAGCGTTAAGCATGCTATGCTAAAGCCACCATGTAAGTACTACATATATTGTGGTGTTTTAAATGCCTCCCACCGATTTGTAACCCCTCTCCCCCCCACACCCCACGCCCCTCCGCCATCGTGCAGCTCAACGTCCTGAATCGTGAAACTTTTTAATTGATAAATTCTCCGCGAAACTTAGCCTGGTCTCGCTCACTCGTTGTCGTTTAATTAATCAAACAATAATTAATAAATGAAATAATAAAGCGGTAGGGAAAATTGGTCGGTTCGCTTTTGTTCGATCACGACAAGCAATGGGGCTACTTTGGTCAACCAGGGGCGGCCTATGGGGTTTCGAAATTCAGTAAGATACACAATTAATAATCTAGGTACATGGTTTCTAAATCGTTAGAAAGTAATTTTAACAAAAAGTCCCTGATGTAATTTTACAAAATTAATTTTCAGACGACATATATAAAATTGATTTCAAAATTAATTTATAGATGTATTTCAAACACGTCTGAAAAGTTTAAGCACATTTTATTAAATAATTTAAAAGGGTATGAATTTAATTTAATATTGGCTCTAGTGGGAAAATGGTGTACTGACAGATAAATATGAATAAATTTTAGAAAAACACACATGCGCGCTAAGGACATGTATGTGAGATTGTTTCAGCGCTCAGTTAATTCAAAATAAAACTTAAATATCAAATTAAAACTTAATTATTTATTTTTTATTTTACTCTCTTTAAATGTAGCGATAAATTATTATTATTATTATTGCAAAAAGTATAATAAGTCATACAAAATAGAATATAACTAACCACGACTTAACGACAAGCTACAATGTTGTCACGTTCTCACAGAGACGCTTGAAATTGTAATTAATTAAATTAATTATAATTAGTTAATACAAATAAATTACTTTTAAAAATAATATTTATTTTAGTGAAATTTACATTAAATCTTAGAGTATGGGAATATTCTTAAATGATATTTACTAAAAACAAAGCTTTAGCCTTGCTTTAGTCCTGAATGCGGACCTGTGTTTGGCCAACCGGTGGACTATGAATAATTTGTCTTTCCCACAATTTGTTTGGGATTACCTTACAAGAGAGACAAAGCTTATAGAAGTTTATGTGAGTGTGACAGAGATGCCAAGCGGAATATCGTAAAATCGTAGACAAAGGGGTAAATTTCTAATAACCACCCGAAACCCGGAACAATCAGGGTAATTCATCAAAATTTTAATTAATACCTAATGGTAATTAACAAGTAGGCCGCGACATTCCAAGCCCTGAAATTTATCAAATTAATATATAAATATATACGCGCACAACGTTGTTTTATTATATTTTTTTTTATTTTTAAGTATATAAAACATTTTCATTAATGACCTCAAAGAATTTAGATTAAAGCCACCCTTCTGCTTGAAAATGTTTCTAAATAATTAAACATTGATTCCGTGTCACACTGTACAAGTACCTAACTAAGATTCTCTGTATTTGTTGAATAATTAACATAATATACATTTAAACCAATTACTAAAGATTCATTTTACGTTTGCCATTTAATTTATTTCTTTCTACCAAAAATACCTATAGTAAATTATTATGTTCGACAACCTTATTATTTCGGCTATTTTTAATTAAAGCAAGTGCGTTTAATTAACGAGATGTTCCAGTTAGAAAACAGTCGTACTATGTTGTTGTGTGGACGAAATTAAAAACAAAAAAAAAAACGTTGAGAACCTTAAAATAAACGTTGCTTCAAATTTAAACACTAAACAAATAGTTTTACACATCTGTCATTGCGCTAAGCGTAGACGCGTGCGTAGTTTGTGTGCGAGCGAGCGAGCGAATATAAATTATATTTATGTATGTACGTTTCGTATAAAAATAAATATATATATAACTAATACTAATAAATATTTAATGTGACCCCGATACTTAGCATTCTTATAAGTTTTTGGTACAATACTAGTTTTTCTGTCAAATACCTATAAATATAAATTTTATTATATACGTATTAACAAATCATGCAAAATGCATCCCATTCATATTTTTGATATTTGTCAATCATTTATTATTTTCATGACCTACACATAATTATATTTATCCTAACAAAGCAATTTAGATAGATTAAACATTATTTATTTTGAAACAAAAAATTCGTAGAACGTATACCGGAAATTATTTTTAAAAATCTTCTTAAATAAACATGATAGAAAATCGAATAACTTTCCATTTACTGAAAACGACAATTTTAGCGAAATTTTAACTAAACTGAATAAAATTCAGATCCTTTTGATTCTAGTTTGTTTAGAATTTAATTCAAACACCACATGTGTCATAATTAAATATAGCCTTTTTCTTTGTTGCAATATAAACAATATATACAGATAAAAACAACAACAACAAAACTACGCCTATTGCTTGAGTTTTACAGCGCATATCATAGTGAAAATTTAGATTCAGGAACGGATATTTTAATTGTAACTTGTAATTTTAAGATGGAATGTACTATTAGCTGCGCGCGCACGCGTGTGTGTGTGTGTGACTGTATTTAAATATATATAAATAAGTATAGTGATTTACAATGTCGGTTAATCAAGTCAACTGTGTGGGTTTCTATTTCGAGTTAATTCACTTTGGCAATGATACGTTCTGGTCTCCAAATGGGATATATGTATGTATGTGTGTGTGTATATACTTTCGTTGAACGAAACTATTGTAGTCCAAACGAAATATCACCACTTTTAAAGTAACCCCCATTTATACGTCACTAGTAAGTGTGGACGAGTTAACGATTCACCAAAAAGCAAAGAAGCGCTAAATAATCAATTCGTACCTTCATACATACATACGAGTATATCTAATAGTAATATTATAGCTTCGTCTCCCGTTTCAGGATAAATCTGACAAATAGGGCTGTGGTGCTGTTAACACGTGTTGGAAAACTTTTCCAATATCGGAAAATCGGCTCTATTTTCATCGACACAATAGCGCAAAAAAAAAAAACATTTCAACCAAAGCCCCAGCCTTCCCCCCCCCCCTTGCCCCCCTTCCTCGTGATACATGAAGTAACTAAAATTCAATTTATCCATTTCGTATTTATAATAGAGATACATAATCCGGAATCACATGATTGACCTATGGCAATAATTTCCCTAGTTTACAAAATGGTTCAGTTCTGCAAATTAATTTGCTTGATTTCTTTTTCTCATCACTGTAATGTTTTTTTTTGTGTGTCGCGTCGCACAGAGGGATAAACCCCTGCATCCATTTTCACCACCTCTCCCCCCCCCTCCCTTCACTGCCCCTCCTCACCTTGCTTTGACATTACTTTGCGAGACATTAATAATTAACTAATGGCTTTCAAATCATTTCTCTCTTATCAAATCACTTTATCTATCAGATTTTTCAATGGCCGTTTGAATAATTCATTATTTGTTTGGTTCGTGAAATATTTTCGTTTAACTAGGACGATGAATCTCAATGTTATAAATAACTTGAAAATAATTAAGCCTAATGTTTACTATATTATATATTTTGTAATGAATCATTTTCAAATGACATTATGTGTCGTTAATATATAGGAGTACTACATGTGTGTGTGTGTGTAGGATAGGATAGGTACTCGTCTTAATTAAGTCTAGAAATGAAAGAGTCCAATTAAATTAATTAGCACCAAATATCTTGGTTCTAAAAATATGTAAAGATGAACTGAAATGCATGCCAACACAGTCAGTGTTTTGATGGACACGACAAGCGTGTTCTGTATGTGTGTGTGTGTGTGTGTGTGTAAAGAAGAAGTTAACATAAAAGGTTTTTTGGCGCTTGAAGTATACTTAAAACAAATATGCTTTTTCAATCTTTTAAGAAATCATCACTTTAGCTAAGTAGTCCACTTTAAATGTCACGTTATAGTTGAATTAATATCGATTTATGCTTTTCAGAGACAATTTATTTTTATTGAAATCATCTATTTATATATATATATATATATATATATATATATATATATATATATATATATATATAATATATATATATATATATATATATATATATATATATATATATGTAATATGTAAGAAACATTTTTATTTAATTCAATTAATTTAAAAAATTCAGTTCAGATCAATGGTATCAATTAGTTATACTATAGATAATACCCGTAGTATATTGACATATATAATAATTACTAAATATAGAATAGATTTCGCCACAGGGATACTTAACGAGTGCAAATGTTACTGATTGCTAAATTGAACTTTTGAGTACTACTGGCGTACAGGCCGGAGGGGTAGCATGGCTATATCACTGGGGGGACAGGTATTGCGTGAGGGGGTTGCATTGGGGGTGAGTTGGAACGCTTTAGCTAATGGGGTTTCATTAGTAGAGGAATGCTTTGTGCATATGTGATGTACACACACACACACACGCATTCCACGTACACAGACACATATACGCACGTACTCACGCACACACGCACGTGTCACGTACTAGTATATACACTGATTTAAATAGAGCCCCCCTTCTCAACCCGCTATTTACTCCTATTGCCTCTCGGCCGTTTCTATATGTGCCCTCTTTCCATTTCTAGTGACGGACGCTCGTGTGTGTGTGTGTGATTCTCCCACAGATAATTTAATACTGTACATTGTATTTAATTATCTTTCCTTGTCCTTTTATCCTTCATCTTTCATTTACGTTTTATCTGGTACTACGCCACCCTCTCTCCTTACCCCTGCCACACCTTACCGCGTGCGGCACTGAGTTTTATTGGTATTAAAGTGACATGTACACGCACACACGAGGGGGTTTCACCCACAATATGATGATATAGAGGTACATTTTAAGACAAAATCAAATTTGCGGCTTCGGATGTCTAGCTAGCGCGATAACGCTTACAATTCTCAGCCATTTTGTTGGTTGAACATTTATTTTGCTATGGCTCAACTATGCGTAATTAATTGGTGAAATTTTCATTAAATTCATTTGATTGGTTTGGAAGTTGTAATTTTATTTGTACATTTTGTATAATAATATCTAATATAAAAATACGATAATAACATATAGGTATATTTGTGTAAATTAAGATTGACGAAGAAGAAGAAGACGATGAAGTAATAATAAATGACAAGTGCTATTATAGAGAAGTGTCGCTTAAAGATAACGACTAGTATTATAATACAGGTATTCTACTAAGATTGATTACCGACGTGTCAACAATGGTACATACCTGTCCACCTCCAGGTCACTGATGTCACTTTAGAACGAGCGACCAGCATCATCGTCAAATGTTCTTAGAAGCTAATTCATTTTCGGTACCTACTTAATTGGATTTTGTTCTTCAAGACACAGGATGTAATATAGACCAATTTTAAAAATATATTTCTGTGTCCCAACACGTGTACGCACTACATCTTACACTACACCCCATCCCACCCCCACCATTCTACATGGTTTAGCTGACTTATTAACAGAATAACTATTCATTTTTTTCAATTTCCCTATCTTAATACGTTGTGAATTCATTTTAATTAGACGAATCAAGAAATTAATTCAATTTCTCTTATCAAAATAGAGGTATACTGTGTTATTGTGTAAAGAACAATTATTTGTCGGATTTGTATTGGCTACATAATTAGTTCTGTGTTGTAATTAATTTCAAGCACTGCCACTAGGAGCGCTTGTGCCACATGGGGGTGCATTTCTTTTCAAGGGCTCTTAAAAACGACCCTCCTCCATCGAGTGCAAGAAAAACCCACTAATTAGTTGCGTTGCTGATTATTTCTACTAACTAGATACAGCCGCTTGTTTGGCCACACGTGCATGTATCTAGGTACTTCTTATTCATATAACTAAAGTACATACATACATTTATTTACTAAACAATGGACATATGAGTTAAATACATGACTCAAAATCTATTTAAATTGAATTAAAACAAAAGTTGTACGAAATATTAATATATCTTATACCTATTTTCACTGTAACTCTGGCAGAAAACACAAAGCATTACTCGAGTAAACATGCACTTCCGGTTTGAATATTCTTTTATAAAATAGGAAATTTTCTTGAGAACCATATACAAATTTTAAGTTTAAAGTGTCATTCACTTGATTCATTGAAGGTTAAAAAGTGTATTTTTGTTTAAAATTTCGAGATCAAATTTTTTATGATTACAATACTTATTACGTCTACGTATAAGAAACTAAGAATGCATTCGGAAGTATTAGAATTGGGCGATCTTCCCAGTTGAGTACCTACTAATTAATAAACGTCTGGTCGTATATAATACATAAGTAGTCAGTTGTAAAATTAGCTCGATTCCAATAGCTGGACATGCAACGGAACGAATGAATGCATTGGCGACTTTTTTTTTCCTAATTTCTTTCTGTTTTGTGTGCAAGAGCGACAGATGCACCTTTGCGTGTTCTCAGCAGTTGCGTGTTCAACACACACACACACACATAGTTGTAATTTTCTTTTTCAAATCCGTCACAAGAACGTGTTAATCTTAGTCCAGGTTCTTAGGTCGGTGGTGGCGTTAACTTACAGAGGAATTATTGTCGATACACCATAATTTAGTTAAAATGTATAAAAAACAGTATGCAATTTCACGTGTTTATCCGTGTCTCTGTTGTTGCCTAAAAACGTATAGGTAGTAAATTACTATGGACATGGTTATCAGTCTATTTGAATGTATTAATTAAATTTACATCCAAATTTATTATCGAGAACAACGTCACTCAACTCTTTGGATGGTACACTCTTCGGATGACCGCTGTGAAACTAGTAGGTACACTCACGATCATAATGATGAAGAAAACTCTACACTACAATAAAAGAGCGGCGATACTCTCCTCCGGTGTATCTCTCTCTATATGTGGTACAAGCGAGTCCACTGCACAAGTGTGACGGAGACGCAATTCTTCGGAGATTTCTTCTTTTTGTTAATCCACTCTGTGCTTCTCCATCTCGCTCTTGTCTGCACACAAACATGTGCATTGAACAGAGATAGAAGTGGTTTCAAGGACGACAAGATTCAGCACCAGCGGTCGTCTACTACGGGCCCCCTGCCCGCCTGAACCCACTTGGATATTTACTTTATAATTTAAACACTTATTAAACGTAATTTGGATAAATAAGGAGATTATTTTTTGTTTAACTCGCACCATCTCTGTTTTACTCAACTGTTTGGTATGTTTTTCTTGACCGTGAAGTCTTTGTAATAGTAGTACTAGTAGTATGTATATTTTTCTTTTGTTTATATATATGTATGTGTGTGTGTGTGTGGATAGATGGATGGAAAATTGGTTTGAGGTTTTTATAAAAATGATACACCAGATGACACTGGCGCACTCGAGGTATTTGACTGTCTTGGTCACTTTAACATTGGCAAACACTTGTGTTGTTGACCCTCGAAACTTAGAGGACGCCGCGTTCAGAATCTTCAATTAATTTACGCTTTTAAACTACAAACATATAGAAACCCTCTGTAGTAATCATCTGTGTCCGGAAATACAATCATCATATTCATTTTGAAAAGAACATTTAAACGTAGTTTGATAAATTCGCGTTTGAAAAATCTATTACTGTCCATATTTGTTATGTATATGTATATAGAAGAAAAAGAATGAATGATTTGTGATGATTAACAGCTTGAATGATCAATGTGACATTTGAAAATTTCACTAATAATATAAAATTATAAAATGAATTATATATCCTTGAATTTTTTCTATTTAAATATACTTTCTACATAAACCGTCATACAGCGTACAATTATATAGTGTATGGCACTCCAGATGCTTTGTTATTTACGAATTTTAAACTGTTTTTAATCAATTTAGATTCAGATTAGAAAAGTTTACCGTCTGCAGACGATTGTATGAATTAGATTTCCCTTATATTTACCTATATGATATTAGTACTATTACACATAGTGGTTGGTAACACAATGCAGCGGCATGTAGCTACCCCGTCGGTCATCATGACCTCCTCACGTTGATCTGATCGCTGTATCGGCTGTACGCATCTCTTCTAGTCACATAATTGGGGATAATTCACTATTGTTATGTGCCGAGATGCTGAGAGATTACATCTCTTAAATGCCCTCTTTCGTCTCCGCTTCGTTCTCCACCACTGCAGGCGGTCACATGCCGGACATACCTTTGTCGTTTTAGAATCACCTTGGACGACGATTTTAGCTGCGGTAATTTGATATATATATATATATATATATATATATATATATATATATATATATATATATATATATATATAATATATATATATACCTACCTGCACCTATAATATTTATATTTCTGTGTTAATTTCACTGAAATGATCTAAATCAAAATCAATTTCAACGAACCATTTAGGGCATCAAAGATTCACGAATCATTGTCAGGTTGCCACGCGCCACTCAACCGACCAGGTGTAACTAACTGCCAACTCATCTTGGACAATTTTTAAAACAAAACTAAAACGTCTACCTAACTTACTCTATATATCCCTAACCAAATGTACAAATACTCTTCTATTAACAATACCGAATACATATATATATATATATATATATAATATATTTATTTATTTAAGTGTGTGTCTTTACAACTTAAAAAGTGTCAATTTTAATATAATACCTACCAAAATAGTACTAAATTAATCTGGAAACTTCCTCCCTTCCTGTTCTTTGGTTGTAATCTAAATCAAGTAACTGGCCAGTAGCCATCCCCCAAGTTGTCTGTATGTATGTATGTATTAAGGGTGGTAAGGGGGTGCCAGGAAGTATTGCTAACAAGCAATATATACTGCCGTGTTGGTATATAGTTTTGGACATCGAGGAATCCGAGCAATTTCGATTAAATAGTTGTAGGAACACGACTGGCTATCTTGCAAGGTGAATATACGTACATACATACATACACACTCAGTCAATCGCTTACGATTCGTCCTCCCCCACACACACACACACACACATTGAACACAGCCAGAGGTCAATTACTAAACGTGTTTGATTCCGGTTCAACTGTTGCCTCAATACTGACTGACTGACTGACTGACTCCACTTGAATAAACACCACCACGTCAAATCACTGGACGGGGGAGTTTTTTTTTCCTTTTATCTGTTTCCAAAGAGGATATAATTATTTTTAAATAATATTTATTTTAATTAGAACAACCTCAACTAGGGAATTTGCGGAAATATTTTTCAATATATATCACAATCACTTAAATATTACGAGGATTTTTTTCTTTATTTATTATTTTTGTCAAAAAAATAATTTAAATAGTTATCTCTGAATAGTTAATAAATATATGTGTATGTATAAATATATCAGGGAATGAAATAGATTTGCGTCAGTGTGTATTTCCATGTTTTTGAAATGTCCTAGGGGCCCTCTGAATCTTATCAGGCTCAAGGGATCTTGATTAGCCTATCAACGTGCAATCAGAATGGCTTTTAATTAACTTTATTGACCGATTAATTAACACGTGTGTATGTATGTGTGGGGACAAAAGTTTAATGATTTTTTCGTCCCAATAATAATATCCTTTTAATTAAAAAGGTATTGGGCTAGCCGGCGCGGCGAGTAGTTCTCACGACCTGTCCATTGCCAGTGGTGACTCGTGAGTGGCGGGGGCCAGGTGCTTAATTCTTTCAGCGTGTTTTACCTGCGTACGTACGTACATACAAACATACAACGACGAGCAGACCCAATTTAATCTGAAAACGTTTAATTGCTTGCGGTTGTATTACATGCTTCATGGTTTCCACCACAGTTTTTTTTTTTTCAATCTTTCTTTTTCTTCTTTTTCTTGTTGTTGTTGCTGTTGATGATGATGGTGATGGCCCGTGGTTTCTATGAACACTGGACATGGATTAAAATATCAACATCCAACTCTTGTCATAGACCACAACTTTTTGTTGTTACGTATAAATATTATATTAGATAAAGATATTTATGTGTAACATCCATGGTACCTAGTAATAATAATAATAATAATAATCAAATGTGATGGCAGCAGTTTTGTTTTTAACACATGCTGTTATTCTAGTTGTAGATTAATAATTAACTCGAATCTATTAATTTCCTGGTTATACTGTTAATCTGATGATATTTTTCACCCTGATTCTTACCCGGTGTTTAACACGCAGTGCTGGCTACTACGTAAAGCGTATGTGTGTGTGTGTGTGTAGGTAAATGCAAATCCGTCGGCCAATTTTGCCAGCATCACGCGAGAATAATGAAGGAAATGAACTGGGCGGGCACAAGTTGTCCAGTGGCGTAGAGTGGGGTGAAGGAATAGGGGTGGTTATTAATTAACCAGAAGCCTAATCAAGGTACCTTACCCTATCGAGTTCCGGTCTAAGCTGAAAGGTAGTGCGGCTCGGAGGGGAACATTTCCGCTGTTAACCGTAACAATGTATGTGTGGTTGAGAATTCTAACCCTCCTCAGCCCGTAGCTAATTTGATTTAAGCGACTATTGGCTTTTAAATGAAGCCATGAAGGTGGTGGATAGGTGTTTTTAACGGTATTTATTTATTTTATTCAGCTTGAATGGTGCATTTATAGTTTTCGTTTTCCGAAGCTTATTTGGGCCGGCTTTGCAAACGGCGTCCGGTGACGCCAGATAGACGCCAAGCGTCGCGGTTGCTTTTGTATCGTTTAAGAAATGCCGCTTCAACGTTTTTGTTTTCATGAATAGAAGTGCTTGTTCTATAGAAGTTATGAGGCTGAGCTTGAATTCTTTAACAGGCTTACTCAAATAAATAATTATAAGTAGATGTCTATACAACAGTTGATTTATCGATACAGCAGCACTATCTATTAGTTGACTAGACTTTGAATCGTATGTACGTGAAACAACGGCACAGCACGGCACGGCATGGATGGCATCGGGGGAGGTTTTATCAAATCGACCCCCGAGTCCAGCTCAATTTCCAATTTCTTTCCGTTCCGGTGTTTGCGCGGCCAGGTTTCATCCATCTCGAAACACATCCCTATATTCTGATCCCTTTCGTTTTTCAGCGTTCTTAGAAAAAGGCTAACCCTTTCCACAGTTAGGTAACAAAAAAGAATTTACATTGACGGCTAATATTTCTTTTCTGATGTGTAGGTACATACATGTAGGTAATAAGAAACACATTGTTTTCCAATAACCGGCTTAGGGGGTGGTATCGTGGTGGTGCAATATACTAGTGCTTATATTATATAGGCAACACTAGGACGTATTGGTGGTCACCCCCCTCTAGTACGTTGATGAAAAAATAATAATCCAGCCTGGGGTAGCGCTCTGGCGTCTGGCATGCACGCGAACTATTGGTCACGGCAACACGTGAACCAACGTCCTGCTATGTGTGTGTGTCTCATGCACAAACATTAGGTCGCCAGATGCCGCTTCGCGCTGGACTTGACGATTTTCTAGTTGTGTGTGGGATCACTGAATTATGCATGTTCTTTGGTACATTTCTAGATTGTTTTAACATTTGCTAGAGTGAAAAATAGACACTCTCATAGATCGACACTTTTGCTTCTTCTTTTGTTTGACTATACTTTCGACGCTTTTCTAATTTAGAAATTCATCCATTTTCTATGCCACACTGTGATATATAAATATTTTCGGACTACTATACATTCATTAATACGCTTATCACAATTACACTTTTGTAGTTTTATAATGAAGATTTCTTATAAAAAACGTTTTCTGGAATTAGCATTAATGTCCTTAAGGTAGAATGCTGATTTGTGTATCGATTACAGTTAAATCGATAGTAGGTACCTATATATTTATCTTTTAAGAATTAATTTTAAATTAATTTCCGGTGCATTTAGTTTTATTAATAATAATGTTGGCAGTTTTTCATGCTCGACCTCCAAAGGTCGAGTAACATTTACCGCTTCTGAGTATTCTGTTGGTAACTTTAAAAGCAACCACTCGTAAATATAATTAATAAACGAGGGGAGGATTTGTTAAAAATACGCGATTTAATCAATTTATATTTTTCTTTGTTACTAATCTTTTACATATCAGTTTTAAAATAGGTATATATATTTTTTATAATTTCTAATTAATTCCATAGATAGATAGATATAGGTATGAACATTTATATAAATAATATATTCGCACACATTTCTTTCTTTCGTTCGTTCGTCATTTACGTAGTATTAATATAAAATTGTAATGAGACACCTACAATATGCCATGTAAGAACCGTTACGGTGTTGACCACGTCAAGAATAAAGTATAGCAGTTGTTTTTAGCAGCCATCACTGATGATTGTATTAACTGCGGGTTATGAATCAAAATGAAAATCAGTGTTGTTTCAATTCTGTCGTCATCGTCATCGTGGTCGGGGTCGGGGATAAGTCTTTGAACGCATTCTTGTTCCGTGACTTGTCCTCGCGGCCTCTGTGACCCCATGACCCTGAACATACACACACACACACACACCTGCTATAGTCACGTGAACCTTATTGCTATGTATGGACCAGCGACGTTCGTCAGAATCATTAACAATTTGCACTATTTTTACTTTAAACAAATTGAAATAAATATTACCTATGAGAGAATCTATAGCGGTGCTAATGAAATATGTGTATGTGTGTGTGTGTGTAGTTCTAGTAGAAAGTCGTGGTATAATTTGAGTAAAATGTTTTGTACGTAATTTAGGGGGCCGCCCCCTACAGCATACCCACAAAGTTAAATTAGTTGATTCTGAATTCTAATTGCCTGTCTTAACACAAAATAGAACCAAATATAATTCTGAACAACTCATACATAGGTATGTATGTACATACGTATTGAATATACAAGTATGTATGTCTAGCCATCAGCCCCAACCCATACATACATACATACATACAGTGTATATACATTTATTTACTGACAGGCATCTCATTTGTTTCGCTGGCCAATTTAGCGATTTCTAATTAAAATATTATAGTTATTATATGATAGATTATTATTAATACTATAATTGCAAACGTGACAGACCCCCACGAAAACAAAGATGGCGCGTATGGTCTGTTGCACAAGTTGAACAGAGTTAGCTGGACTCGAAAAGACCTGATGGTGGTCACCCACGCTACTTTAAACCGGTTTCTACTGCAGGCAGTCATGGGGGTTCGGGGGGGTGGGGGGCTGCTGCTATAGGACACATTGGGCGGGTGGAGGATTTGCTCTTTGAAGTGTTCAGACACCAGTGGTCACCAATGGGTGGTCTTGCTTGGCACGAGGAACACGCACTAAATTAAATGTACATACGTTATTAACGGGCACATCTTGTTAGGAATTGCATAAAAATAGGCTTAATTTAGTTTGATTGTACACCTTTTAGAAATAAATATATATTGTTTGTAAATGACTAAAACTAAATCACTAATTCGAAATATAAACATTTTGGTGGTTACAATTATCATCATCCGCACACACACACATATATGTATTCATGTTACCCACACGCACTCGCATATTTACGCGCGTACACACACATACACACATGCTGCTTTAAGATTAAGAGATATAGTTATAGATTCGGTTGAGTAATCTTATACTACTACATCAGATCAAAATACTTTGAAACTTGATTGACTCAAAAGCATTTTCAATTAATGTTTCCCTGTTGAAATTCGATTACTATTATACAATGTTTTGATTGACATTTATTACTAACACAATACACTCTTTCTACTTTAGTGTGGGTGTGTGCATATGTACACACAATATATATAGAAGTTTTCTCTCTCTCTCTCTCTCTCAGTATATATTACAACTTAAAATACAAAATAACTCGAGCATACAAACATGTAACCAAGTTGAAACCGAAAGCGCAGAATTTAAATCGTCTCTAATAAGTTTGAGATGGAAAAAAACGCCGCCCCAATTTGGGAAACAAAAGAGGTATAAATTGTGGGTCCTTTTTGTGGCCAAAGTCGTCGCTGTTGGCCCGGATTAATTAATAACTAAAATCACGTTGGCCATGGGCAATTATTTTCGGACAAGCGCGGGGGAGCCAACAAACAGAAAAAAGTAGAACACTAGGTATATATGTATGTATGTATGTACGTATATACAATGTTCAACGCGCAACAGACAACCGGTTCTATTCCTTCCTTCATTCGTTTGTCCGTTCGTTTTATGAGACTTGCACAGTTTTTCTGTAAGATAAATCAAAGTTATGTCCACAAGAAAACTATATATGTACCTAAATATATATATATATATATATATATATATATATATATATATATATATATGTATTTTTTTTTTTTGTATTTAAAAGCGCGTAGGTACTTATTATATACATTTGCTGCTCTAAAACAATAACAAGTTGATTTAGAAATGTTTATTTTGTTGCATTACTGATGATTGAATATACCTATAATAGTGTGGGTGGGCTTTTAAAAATAAAACCACCCCGCGCTGACTTTTTTCTTTGTTTGTTTCTGAATACGCCTCTGCTCGCGCTGTTCATTTGCATACGTTTAAAATATATCAGTGATCGCTTCATTAGAGGCAGCACTATAACAAATAAAACAAGCACATTTCAGTAGGTGGATTTACATCAACAATTGCTATGGCTGTAACTATGACGATGACGGACAAACCTTATATGTAGTAGTAAAGACTATTTTACAAATATGTCCAACCACTTTATTTCAGTTGGAATTATTGCGGTCTAAACAATTTGCTTACTAAAATATCTATGTACCTACTACCTACATCCCAAACCGCAATTGCTAAAGTTGATAACAGAGCTCTAGTGAATAGGAAAAATTATACATACATGTACCTATATATAGTTATAATAACAATAATATTTAATGGTTGTGTTTGATTCCTATAAAAGTGAGTGGCAGAATTAGTTGAATAAATCTTCATTAGTAGTTATAAAGTTGGTATGGGTGAAAATCAGTGTGTAGTTATAGTAGGTTGACACCATCATATGCCTATCGCAGTCCGTTACAAATCAAATCCGATAATCGCAATTAATTAACCATTGATGACAGCACACGTATGTATGTATGTACATACCTACACTGAACCATCATCCACAGGCGCCTCGTCAACTGGCAATAATAAAATATCTTTAGAAAAGTAATAATGCCTAATAAATAAACAAATAAATAAATAAATTGATTGATAACGTAAAATAGTGAAACGGTAGCCATCATGATACAATAATACAATTCCGATCATCGTCATATTAAAACATCTCGCGTTCTTTCGACGCTCTAACAATTCAATTGGTGCGTGCAAAGTTACCGACATTCCATTGTTCAGAAATGAGTAATGATCTAAGGGGCCATGAACGGCACATGTGATGGGACTTTTCACTGAGGGACCATTATGTAGGTATAAGTAGTGGAGAGAGAGAGAGAGAGATGGAGCTTGAATTCATCTCGTCTCAGGTACCTACATTATAAAGAATGACATTCATTGGAGGAGCAACAGGCCGCGAATCATCGCTGTTTTCTAATATAGAAATTGTGTTTGATTTTACGCTCGATTTGCTTCAATTCATTCATCACATTTGCAGCCTTTTGTCATTTTTTATTATTTTGCCTCTTCAAACTTAAGTCGGAACGATTTTCATTCTTTTATATTAAATTTCAAACACAAACGTCTACTAAACGGTTTACAACTACTGCCAAACCAACGTAGTATTTTACTAGTTACTAAAATTTCAATGTTATATTTGCGATTAGCACTTTTGCATTAGTAAATGACCTTTTGTTAAGCTCAAGGAAATTGTATACCTCCCCTGTGTGTGTGTGTGTCCCTAGTAAATAAAGTACCTAGTACCCTATAATAGGGGATGAGAAAAAAAAATTCCGGTAGTCATAAATATGTCGAACGCACTCGAGTTTTTCTATTGAAATTTCATTGGGTTGGCCTTGATGAACGAACACTCTATTCCCTGCTGCATTGCATAGTGTGTTAGTGAATGCAATACGTACACAGACATATCGTCCACAGACCTATTAGCCAGTATATATGGCCGTAATGTCAACGGCAAACAGCCTTACCATAAAACAAAACGGAAAATCACTGCAATAAAGCTATAAGATTACCTCCTCCTCCTCCTCTCCATCCACCACAAAAAAAAAACACAGATATACTACAACGACTAATGTATTAGTTTAAATTATATTACTCCAAGTTATTGGAAAATTATAAAGAATTGGTCTTCAACTGTATACCTAGCTACGTGAATATCAGTATAGCAGGGTATGTATGTACATACATACATACCGTGATGTGCACGCTCAGGTCCCGCGGTACACACACGCCGTGTGTGCGGACAATGTCTCGTTACGGTGGACCGCGTACACGGCCCAGGGGCACACAGAATAACTCCAATCAGACACTGGAGATGGTACGAGCAATCATTACTGTCGGCATTCATACTAACACACACACACACAAACGAGGTTCTAGCATTCGTATGCACGTGTGTATGTGTGTGGGTTTTCTTCTCTTGTACCCCCGCTTTACATCTCGCTTACCCCAAACCCCTATACAATTGCCGCCAATGGAAGAATGATCGTTCATTTGCGTATTTCATTTGAGCAGTATTGTCACCTCGGAACACGTAATTTGGAATTGTGCCACGGGCGTAGGGGTAGTTTATTTTTATTTTTTAATAAAATTTAAAATAGGTATATATATATATATATTTCGTTTTGTCTGTTGTCAATAAATAACTTGGTTCGAATCTGATAAATAGCAAACACTTGGGTCCTTTTTGGGTTAGAGGTTGAAATGACACTCAAAACCTTATAATTTCTAAAGTACCATCGATTGTAAAAGGTACCTCTTAGGTTTTTGTCAATTGTAAAAGGTATTCAAAGCAACTTTTTGGCATATTGTATACGAGTTGGGTTTTGAATGTACTTTTGTGTCTATTTTTACACTGTAATTTGGGCTTACTTGTAGTGGATTCGATATGGTACCTATATAATATTTGTTATACATATGTAGGTATATAAGTAATCTGTTGCATTCTACTAATAGATCATTTAATGTTTATCTCAAATATTTAAATGTTATAGTCCTGTAGTCCTAAATACAAGTCAATTAAGTGTTTGTCGCCTAATTGCAGGCTATAAAAAAACTTTAATCATTTTATTGTCCCCCAATATCTCAGCGAAAGTCGCCCCTACCTGTGACGTCCGTTAATGTTTAAATAACAAAAGAATTCCAGATGTGCGAATGATTTATGTGGGTAAATAAAATTTAGAGCTCACATAGGCTTAAGTATTAAATTGATAAGGGATGTTTTTATTACGGGGGTTGGCCTCCCCTAGTAAGAACGGCTATCTTCTTTAAGCGAAATTTAAATCTTTGTCCCCAGGAATTAAGGGTGGCTTCATTTAAACACTGGCTTATATTTTGTATGATATATTTTTTTGTTTCAAATATAAATAGATATATTATTTATTTACTAGTTGGCGCGTTACGATTTAAAAAGAGTACAGAACCGTATCGGCGTGATTTCAACAAAATCGACCACACCAACATATATAAATTACCAAGTACGATTGTGGAACGCGCAATTATAATAATTAATCACGCTTTTCAGATTGAAATTAGTTGCTGAATACACTGTATACCTACATACATATATATATATATATATATATATATATACTCAACAACACACTGCATTCTTGTTTCAAGATTTTTGTTGCTAAATTAATTGCTTTTACTATTTGTGACTGTACCGGTACTTTAGTACATTCAGAGCCAAAACGCTTTGCAAGTATATCTTGACCTCTTCAAGCGCTAACGCGACATATTTTATTTTTAAATATCTATTGTGGTCTATATATGAATTTCTTATACGTTTTCGCTCTCAAATACTTGCCTATTATTATTATTATTTATACAAATAAAAACATTGCACTGAAAAATCACTTTTGTGTTCTACGGAATCGACTGGTGTAACACATTCCTGAAACACTTTTTATTTTATTATAAGAGTTGAAAATTTCTCCGAAATAATTTTTAAAACGCTTTAGGTATTTTATAAAATGTTAACAGTATAGAAAAAAGATGAAACGACAATCGGTAGTCGGCATTTATCAGTTGGAAGTAACGGGCGGGTGAGGGGGGTTGGGGTTTTGACAAGGGTATTATTTAAGTAAGGGATGATGGACAGACGAAAGAAATGTATTTGTTGTAAAATGTTTTCAAAAAAATATATCTATACCGACTAAGGTTTTAGATTTCGAGGTTATCTAGGTATATATAATTAAAAGAAACTGAATTTAATTAAAAATAACACAAAACCTGTGGTTAATAATATTTATCTGAAGTGTGCAGAATATGTAGAAAATTATAGATAATAAAAAAAAATAACGTAGGCTGAAATAATTGGTGGCACAGTTTTTCGAAAAGGGACCACGAAACCAGTTCTGAAAAAGTGTCTTCATTAATTATAGTTGACTGTTTATTAATAATTTTCTCTGTAATGTAGTCCAATTATTATTTTATGTTTGAGAGATTATACCATGAAGTTCATTTATTAAAATAATTAATCAATTTTTATTATTTAATCATTAGATTCACGGAGACTTGAACGTTCGATCAGAAGTGAAACGTTTCATTGCCACACAAGATGTGTGTACCCAAATATTTTTTTGTAAATACGTCCCTGTTACAATTCTAATCTACAGAATTTCTAATTTAAAATTCTGAATCTGCGTAATAAAATTGTGTTAAAAAGAAAAAAGCGTGCGTTATCAGATGTTTACTATCATTTTACAAATGTCAACAATTTAAATTATTATGTTTTAATAAAAAGCCTGTGTTGTCGCATGATTTACAAGGAATTTACCAAAAAACAAGCAGAGATTTTTAGGACAGGCTAGTTTTGTTTTATACCTGGCCGAGCGAGGGGACACCGCATCAGGTGCCCTTCACAACAAAGAACCTGCTTTTACTTTTCGAACGGCCTAATACGAACACAACCAGATACTTTAAAGTTTCTTTTTTCAATTATTGCTTCAAATATGGACATTATTTATTTTTATTATTAAGAATTTTCGAAAGACTGTGCACTAGAAAATTGTACAAGATTTTTTAAATAGTCTTTAAAGGTATCCCAAATATTTTACTAAAGATGCTTAAAATCTATTGGGAATTTAGAATAATTGAATTCGCATATTAGTAGGTATATAACATGAAAGTTCTGTCATTTGTTATAACATTTGGAAAAGGTGCTAAGACACCCAGCACGTTGTTGATTAAAAAATGGAAAGTCACCGAAAATGTCAAGTCCAGCGTCCGCGTCCAAGTGAAATTTTATTATCAAAACACATTCTGTTGAATAATACATTTAAAATGTTAGTCTGTAATTTCTCTTCCCGCGAGAGATTTTTATGAAGTGTGCTTTATTGTACGAATCTATCAATACATAATCAATCAAAATCGTTGTTTATTATAATATTGAGTCTACCATCAGAGGCGGCTTCTGGAGTGGAGAGCCACGCCATCTCAAGCCACGGCAACGCTGCTCTTTCATATTTTCTTTTACCTGTTTTTGAACCATGTGAAATCGGTCTGAGTGACCTCTCACACACACACACACTACAACCAAATCGTACACTTTACATCAAAAATATTATAACACGTAGATATTCCGTGCTTACCCACGACTATTTAGCTTCACTTTATCTATATACCTAGAGTATTTAACATTTTAAATAATATATTAAGTAACAAACGAAATTTAAATTTCGAATTATATGTTAGGTCCATTATTTTGAAATTAATGTTGCAACACCTGCTGTTTTATACTATAAAATTATATTTTGACGCACCTGTATTTATTTTAAATTCAATTTAAAGTCTAGAAACTAATAGGGTAATTAGAAAACATACATTTTTAGATATAATCTATTCAAAATTAGACTGTGTGATAATGATTATCCTTTCTCGTTAATCTTCATCATATACCTATGTAGGTACGACAAATATCTATCATAGTAAATCATTTATTAATACTAACAGGTTTGTTTAAATCCGACTTACGTTGTTACAACGTTGCCAAAATGTTATGTGTAGAACAAGGATGTATGTAGCTGATCAGGTGGATTGTGTAGCACCTGCAAGATGGAAAAAGATGCTTTAAAAAGATGTGTGCATGTGTGTGTGTGTGTGTGAAATCAGAAGAACCGGTTAGTATTCCAAGACTTGAGGATTCTATTATGTTATATGTGGGTGAATTTATTAAATTGTCTGCAAGATTATAAAACTTTAGTTAAAACAACAAGTTGAGTAATAAAAATTAGCAATAATTTAAATTACAACCGAAAAACAGTTAAGATATGTTAAAAATTACAGCAAAATATTAATTATTTAGTAAAACATTTTTAAAACTACTGCAATTTGAAGGACAAATTATAAGCAGTAATAACATATATGTATGTAGGCATAATAATATTATTTATATATTCAATATTCTGGTAAAAAATTTGAAATTTTATGTGAATAAGATATTTAATGGTGACATTCTGATACGTTTTGGAAAGAAAATGATAAATTTCTTACGCAATTATAAGTTCTGAAATGAAATGAAATGAATCATAATGTTGTTCATGTTTTGTGAAACATTACTCGGTGATTGTATGTATGTATGTACATACCTACTGCAGTTTATCGGTGAACGTGTATGAATGTATGAGATCTCAGTTAGTTGATTGATCCAAGAAAGTTGACAAATTGACAGCGGTAGGTATAGAGGAAAAAAGTTGCATGCATCTTCAACATTCCCACCATCAAATATCAATATAGGTACACTCTTACAGATCGTCGAGCATCACATGTGAGCTGAATATATAATTCCTTATAATACCTAATTACATTTATATATGTTTCCCCATGAATTTTCTAAAATCTGCCTTAATCCTGCGCTGTGTTTGTCAACTTCTTGTCAGCGAGAAAACATCAGCAATAATAGAACTGTGGTTCTAGCGATATACGAAAAGCCCAAATTACACTGTAACATTCGGTTCTTATCGATAACTATTGTAATTGAATGCATGTGAGGGTATTACTAAGAGAGAGAGAGAGAGAGAGACACACAGAGTGTGTAATATTTAGATATGTCTAAGTTTCCCGTCGTTGTATCTCTCTTTAGCGCCGGAGCGCTCCGGCTCCAGGGATCCGGTTGTGCTAATTATTAGATAACGCCTCGGAATTGGCGGGGAGAAAGTTCCGGTGGCCCGGCGGTACTTAGTTAAACTCGCACCGGAACGATATAGCCATCGATTAGTCCCGAAGTTGAAACTAGGGACCTTGTACATACATACATACATACATACATATATACAAATATACGTACGTACTGTGCAAAACACAATTCAATAAGCATTCTCTCTCTCTTTAATTATTTAATGAATAAAAAAATAGTTAATATTATTAAGTTGGCGTCGATTAGTTAGGATAGGTTGGGTAATGAAATCCCGAACGAGTCATTAGTAAGATATAATTTTGTTTGCATTATGATTTAATAATATGAGAGGTATTCACACCCCTGCTCTGTGATGAATGTACGAGAATGGAGCGAATATTCCTAGCAAATTAGCATAGTTTCTGAAGCTCTATAAAGTTGGTAACATCTGTTGTCCAGTTACTATGGCCGTGGAGAGCTTTGGACAACGAACAGTTTTGAAATGATAAATTTTCACGCTACATTACTCTGAATAAATAGAATATATACATACATACATACATACATACAGGGTGTTTCGACAATGATGATGCCCCATTGCCATATCAATAGAGATTTAATTAAGCCATATACATTTCGAAATAATAATAATAAACCTACTTATTTGGGACAAAAAGTAGTATACCTAGGTAATAATTATGGTTGGTTGTTTTGTCATGGAACACCTGATGGATGGATGGATGATAGTCGTACGTGCATGCAGTGACACAGTGGCTGACCATTTTGTTCCAAGATTACCTTTTCCATTTCACAGTTACATACCCATCAAGTAAACAGAACTGTTTCACACGATTTTAATAATATAACACACACACACATACACTACTGTTTTAGCGATAAATGTGTTTCGAATCATTTAACTATAAGCGACCGTTCTTTCTGATTGAAAATGCTTATTTACTTATTTATTTATTTATTATTGTTGTTTCTTCCCACCGTTTAATATCGCAGAACGAAAACTATGCAATAATAGCTTTCTTCTTCAAATTATATCTACAAGTATTGACTATATCTTTTTATATCAACTATAACTATTTTCATTTTACTTTAATGCAAACTTTAAAAAATTAGTAAACATTTGTATAAAACAACGTTAATTATCTTGACCAGATTTGGAACGAAATTATTCCGAATTTATTATTATGGTCAACTTGGACATCGTACAATGTTGACCATTCTATAAATATATATATTTATAATTTCTTATCAAATTTAATCATATACACGCAAAAAAGTTTAAAAATTGTTGTCCCCCACCCCAAAGGTAAATTTTAGGTGAAATCTAACCGTTTTCCAACGTGGTCGCATGTGTCCGAAATTTGGCTAAAATTCATGTGGTATAAGATATCATAATTGCCCTTGTAATAAATAACCTCTTGCGGCTGTTATCAGAGGCGTCCCAAGCGGGGCACAAATACAACAGGGGCTTGTTTTGCTTATGAATTATGGACAAAGTGTGTCATTGGATTTATCTTAACATATACTGTGTGGTTTGTTGAATGTGAGTGAGTGAGTGAGTGAGTGTGTGTGTGCGTGGTACGTACGTACAAATGATTGTGTGTCGCCACAGATAACAACCCTTGTGGTGGTCTCTCTTCTCCTCTCCTCTCCGCTCTTGCCTCCGGTTGCCCACGGTCCCGGAATCCCTTGGCGGTGTCCCGGAGTTTCGCGATTACAGTTTAACTACCATTTATACTTTGGAATGGATTGAAAGTTGTTGATAATAGACGAATAGCGAAAAGATCATTTTGTTCAACATCATGTCGTCTTCGCCCTCTTACACTTTCAATTGAGGATAGTTCAAATAATTAGGACTAACTGAAACAGCTTTAGATTCAATTTTAATTCAATTCTAGTTCTAGTTTTTTTTATGATTTTTCGCGTTTATATATTTTTTCAATAAATGTACATTTTTTGTATGTTATCCAACTACCTTTTTTTTTAAATTTCTTCCCACTACTTTCCTTGACTGAGCTTTATAGCAATATGCCTAAACACAGACAACCGATTACATCTCATCCTATAGGCTAATCTAAACTTTAACAGCAAGTGTTTCTCTCTCTTAAATAAATGTATCTTACACGTGGCTATGTGCGTGACAATTATTTTAGTAGGATTTCGATTTTAAATTGGGGACATTGTTTGTTATTGTGTAAAAGGAGGTGTCTGATTTAGCAGTTTGAAATTAATAGTTAATTGGAGCTGTACAAACCACCAACTTCATTGTTTAGTAATGAAATCATTAGCGGCCGTTTAAACAACACAAACAAATTAATTTATTGGCTTGTGCATTAACAAAACACTGGCTTATGCATATGGCCTTTATGTATGTATGTATGTATATTACATGCATGGCAATCCATTTCAAAACAATTGACCATTAGAATTCCTACTCAAATCAAAACAAGATACTCTCATGTTCCTAAATAACAATTGAACACCTTTTATTATTGTTTCATTTTACTAATTGTTCTAAAACATATATGTATGTGTGTGTGTAAGAATAATATTCGTCTGATATCTACTAACAATAAGATTATTTTTATTGTTTCATTAATATTATTAAAGTTCCCACAATTTTGAACGAAATTTAAGTATACTGAACATTTAATTTGAAATCAACAACGTGTCCTTAGAACTGACTCTAGTCTATATGAATTTTTGATTAGTTTAAATAAACTTAATATCTTTGTAGATGTTATTTTTTTTTTTAAATGTCCAATGTTTATATTTCGGTATTTAAATATAGGTATGTATCTTTCAGTATCAGTATGCGTTCTAATTCAGGTCTCAATAAATGTTGTCTTCAAATTGAGATGGAAACATTTAAATAATAAATTGCTTTGTTGGGGGACATATCAGATGGATCTTTTTTGATTGGATAATACACCCGATCATACAATTGTCGACTAATATTAGTTATAACGGTTAGTACACAGTTGTGAATAAGACCCTTTGAAGTGGGGTAACCACATGCATGCATGCATAGGGGAGTACAAATAATAAATATACCTATATGTGTATGTATGTATGTATAGGGTAGCAGACGAAATTTTTATGTGCAGCCGTAATTATATTACATGTACATGAACGTAGAGTAATACTGGAATATATTGGGCGGAGGGGCACTAATTGCTAATTCGCAGTACAATAAAAGTGTCGGAATAAAAATTTATTTGTTATTTTTGGTGGAGAACAAATTTTATTATTTTTTAATCTACTGAAAAAGAATATTGCTATTTAATACAATCACACCAGGAAATAAAACATCATGTATACAGTGTCCTGCACTTTCTTATACAAGTAGCTAAAGATATTAAAATATAATACATTCAATAACAAACAAAAATATAGTTATTTTCTCCAAAACAATGCAATTTTTAGATAGATTCTAAATAAATAATCATTAGTTTCGAAATATACTTAAATAGATTAAGTAAAAAACACGAAATTTCAAACATTCATAGCACGTAAACCGGAAGCTATATTAAAAAACTTTTCAAATAAAAAGCGTGGAAAATTGTATTGCCTATCGTTTACTAAATAAGTACATTTATGAAATAACGCATGGGTTTTCTTCAAATAGAAGATTGGTCAACTGTTGCACAGAACTGTTTAAAATATGAATTAAGAGACGTTGAAAATGACTATTTTCGTTAAAATGTCAACGTTGATGTATTTCGCGTAAGAAAATACAAAATAGTCTTTGATTGTTAAAGATGTTACAATTGTGTTTTGTTAGGATTTTAAAAAATCAATCATGTAGCAGCTTTTCTAAAAGTACCTAGTGTGGCCAATTTGGCAAAGCTTAAATAAGCGAACGAGCAAGTTTTATTTTCGGTTGTGTATGTGCGTAGAATGTTACCTAGTCTGAAACACTTTATTATTCTAATATTCTCTTTGATGTAAGCTTCGTATTGTTTAAGCAAATACTCAATTTTATTCATGTAGCGATGTGGCAAATCTGATAAAGGTGCTTCTCACAGCGTATTAAACAATAAATATGATCAAGAATTGGCGGATTGCTGATCCGTTTGTTGGCGCGGCGACGTTGCAAAATTAGCACTTAACAAAACGTGTTGTTTCTTTTTTGAAGAAACAACCACGCTGCTGCTGGTAATTACGGATAGGTGCAACAACATCCTAGCAATCATCGTGTATAGTATAGGTATATATGATTTATGCTACACTGTAATTGTGAACGGGCATAGATTGTCTATAGGCACGTATCTCTCTCTCTCTCTCTCTCTCTCTGCGCTTAGAGATACGATCTTGTGAAAATTGTTGTTTGAGCCTAAATACACTGATGGCAACTCGTGACTAGAAAAGTGATCTTTACTTTTCGCTATGATTTACACTGCTGTTGTTGTTGTTGTTGTTAACACGCGAGTCGTGCTATGGTGATTTTTATTGTTATTACTATAACTAACTATAGTAGCTTACAGACAAATTACTACAGAATGTATATTGAACTAGTTCAAGTGTATGGGTGAACCATTTGAGGGATATTTTCGTTTTGTCTCTACTCCACTAAATCTAATTTAGCAAACGTTTAAAAGTCCCCAGTTTACGAGACAATGTTAACTTGAGGGAGGGGTGGGGTGTGGGGGTGAGAGGTGCGTCTGGTTGTGCGACCGAAACGCCAACTCTAGTCTTGAGCTCTTCTAATTAGCTCCGGGAATTCTCATTTGGTTTTCGCGTTTAATTTCGCCCCGCGGTTCCCGACCCAATTACATAATTCAGAATATACTTGCAAGGAACATGTACCTATGTATGTACGTACCTGGGCGGCGTTACATTTACGTACAAAACATTCAAAATCAAACACTTGCTTGATGTCTGCTCCAAGTTTTAAATAATTCTTTTTTTTTGTTTTGTTTTTTGTTACAGGCACTTGCTTAGACCACTACCGCTGGTTGGTGGTGGTACCTCTTCGGCATCACGACAAGAGGTGTCGAATTTTGTACCAGTAGTTGTTGAGTCGCCCTGTGCGACCGCCAGACAGACACGCTGGCCGCGAGCACGTTAGCCGCCATGAATCCGCACTATCACCCTTATGGTGCCGCGGAACTCACCTCCCCACACCCCCCGTCGCCGGACAACAACAATTACCACCCCTCAGCTGGGCCCCCACACCCCCACTCGATGCATCCCAGCAATGGACATATGGTCGGACCACATCATATGCCACAAGGTAATATTTAAATATATATATATATATATATATATATATATATATATATATATATATATATATATATTTCTATTTTTATACGAGATATATCTATTAAAACTAACTATAAGTAGTGGATAATAAAAAAGATAGATAGTGATAGAGTAATGTTTGTTGTAGGTGGACCGGTGCACGATCAACATCCGCACGGGACCCATCACCAGCACCCCGCGTTCCAAGGTGGAGCTCCCCCGCCAGGAGCGCCGCACCTAGTGGGGCACCATCACCTGAGCCAAAACAACAACAACAATAACAACAATAATAATACGGTGAAAGTGTGCGCCGGGTGCGGGGGTAAGATCGTCGAGAGATTTTTGCTGCACGCGTTAGATCGTTACTGGCATAATAGCTGTTTGAAATGTTCGTGTTGTGGGGCTATGTTGGCCGATATTGGTGCTTCGTGTTTTACCAAAGGCGGGATGATCCTCTGCAAAAATGACTACATGAGGTAAGTGTTTCTAGAGTTTGTTTACATAAAAAAGAAATTCCTTATTAGCAGTGGTTGACTACTATGTATACGTATGTGTACGTATGTGTGTGTGTGTGTGTGTGTGTAGCGAATATTGTGAATGGCATCGATCCTGCACTGCGGTTTGTTTAGGGCCAACTAATTTATTAGCATAAGTTGAATGCGCGTTGCTGGCGAGCTCGACTCGTATCGATCGCCGGGGCGCCGTTCCGTGTTCCCGACGCCTCTCTCTTTCATCCTTCTCTCCTCCATCCATTCCTCCCTCGCACACGCTCCTCTCCAACTTCCCCTACTCACTAACCCCCACCAAACCCTCGCAAAACTACAACAATATCAAATATGCTTAGAGAAGATGAAATTCTAGTTACATGGGTGCTTATTACATGAATCACACAATCAGCTTGACTCAAGCAGACAGATTCTCATAAAACATTTTTTTAAATTTATTTTCTTATTTATTAATAAATCAACTTCCTAATTACAATTTCTCTCTCTTCTTCACACACACACACACACACACACACACAAATCAAAACACTTTATAATTCTTTACCGATATTCAGCACACTTATTAAAACAATACGAAATTATTAAAACAATTTTAAATAGTTAAGAGATTTATCTCAAATACTTACAAACAGAATTGGATGGTCATTTTCTGTAATGATGTTAATCTTGATCAACCAACGATATTGGCACTAGTGTTTACACGTAAAGTATACTGACATACAATTTTGTAAGGGTGTCATAGTGGACTCCTACCCTCTATCTAGTGTGTGTGTGTGTGTATATTACTTAAGGGGGGCAGTGGTTGATGCACACGGCGTACGAAAAGATCTGACAAGTCCAATAAAACAGAGTAGTCGGTGAGTGTTGTAGGTCTAACGGTAAGGGTATGAAGAGTACAGGGGTGATGTGAGGGTGTAAGAGGAGGATTGAGGCTGATTGGCATGACGGGCCTTATTGCATCCCAGCCTGATTGGGTGCATCCACGTTTCTGTCTGTGCATAGAGTGCGCCCTAGATCTTCTTCTTCTTCTTCTTCTTCTTGATTGCGTTGAAACACGAACAGGACCGGGAAAAATCGTTCTTCACCACAAAGGCAAATCATTTTATTGTGTTTGTTAAGGTTCATTTAGATAAGCTGTCTAGTCACTATTTGCGCGTTTTTCTATTTGTTAACTTTTTGTACAAACAATCGAATAACATTTCTAAATGTTTAACATTTTTTATTTTTAATATATTATAATTCGAAATTATCAAGGAGGAATCGTAACGTTTTTTTGTTAAGGATTATTTTAATAATCTGCCCTACAAAGCCTAGTGCGATTATTTTTCATGGGAAGGAATTGTGTCAGTACCTCCCTGTCCTGTTTATATATCCTGACGAGTACCACTTGAAATTGAGTTTACATAGATCTTTGTCGTAATCAGCATTGACAATCCAAAATTCCAGGATATATTGCGTCCTCATTTGTGGTACCGAAAATTAAAACCACGATTGTTCGTCACCCCAATTTAAGGTCTATCTACTTCTACTAGCAAACAATAATTGCAGTCTTTATTATTTTTTTAATCTTATGCTAATGAAAACAACCGAAGGATGCAAAATATCTATTCATGCAGCAAGGCGGAAAATGTGTGTTATGGAAATCTATAACTAGAATTGGAAACGGTCACCTAATGGTGTAAATCTACATTTCCACAAGTAGAATTTGTAAAATTTTGAAAAATCTATAGTTCTATAATGAATACATAAGTATTGAAGAATAGTTTATCGTACCTAATTACAATGGATATTATATAGGTACGGTGTATGATTAGGATTAAATAGATATTGTTGTTTAAGTATAAAATGGACAGATAACCGCATGAAGAAAGAAGAACGAAATCGTTGAAAGAGCATCTAAAGATGGAAAAGAAGTGAAAGAAGACGTTTTATATATTAAATTATCTAATCGTGTCTGCGCAATCATTTCACTACAGCCCGCAACTGTCGTGTAGCTGTATTTGCTGTCAAATTATGTGCCGTCACCTTACCGTCAGGTTCACAGCTTTTATCCGAGGATTACGATGCTTAATACACACTCTTCACAGTCCTTTCTTTTTTTTCCATTGGATTTTCTCTACAGGACCTTACTGTTATAGTGCACTATATGATTTAGATATTTCATGTCACTTTTAGACCAATGTTAATCAGCTGTGCAATGATTTGCTGTGAGTGTGTGTGTGTGTGTGTGTAGGGGTCCCGTTGCGTCGCACGGCATATCCTTCGGGACGTGTCTCTCTTTGCCGCGTGCCCCCCTCAATCAATAGAGTACCACCCCCGTTCCATGGCCCTCTGTCGGAGAGTGTAGTGTAGACCAATTACATGCCCACTTTGCCAGTAACACGGTTTGCATACATTTGCAGCTGGCAACGCAGCACAGCACAGCACAGCGCTACGGCGACGAAGACATGACGCG